>MU264327.1:0-28733 GCA_020310875.1 Ceratopteris richardii
GATGGAAACAAGTTATGCAGATTCACATCCATGATTGGATTGCAGGATGTGATTGAAGAATAAAGCTGAAAACTTGAGCCAAAATGTTTGTCTTGAGGGGGAGCTGTTGGTGCAATTCAAGCCTTCACAATTTGGCTTGGATACTATCTTGAAGACCTCAACATGTGAGAAGGACTATAGGATTAGTGTAAAGTCTTGTAAAAGTCTTAGTGACTTGGCATTTTATGTAATCACACCTAATTGATTGGAAGTCATGGAAAAGATTGTTGTTTATATGAGGGAATATCTCAATCAACTTTTAGGTGAAACATTCTAGGAGATTGATTTGAATTCAAATTCAAATCATCACTCAATTCCTATAAAACTACAAGGAAAAGTCACGGGTGTTCTTCACCATTTCCGAGGCTAACATCTGTGATCATTGAGTGTGTAAGGTCTACTCTATAGCCTACACCTCTGAGTACCATTGGACTATGTATATCATGCCAATGGGAATGTACATTTACATGATCTAATACAAATACTTACATTTATCTACTCTGTGATTCTCTGAGTATACTACTCCAAGTCAGTCAACTTCAACAAGGCATATCTCAGGATCTACCGATCCAAATCAAGTGATTCAAAGCTTGTTGGAACCAGCTCCATACATACTACATGCCTACAAAGTTGGAAGGTCATCGGATCAGCCATCTCGGAGATATCTTGCTCGAAGTGGTCTCTAGTATTTGTCTATAGAGCTCCTATCTAAAAAGTCGAGAGTAAACATATTTTTGCTAAACTCATTTCTCAGAGTATAGTTCATCATTTCTTCTCATTCCAATTGCAAATGGTAGCTTGTTAAGCTAATTTAATATGTCCAGAACGAATTTGATCAATTGTAAGTGTGCTGGTCATACTAAGTGAAAAACTGAGTAGGTGTCAATACCAAAATAGCAAGTTTTTTGCATTTGTGAAGTGCAAGGTTATCTGTTTTGATTTGATCGTTACACATATCATTTGCAAAGTACATATATGCTTTCTTGGTATCATTTGGAAGCTAAGCAAGTGTATTAATCACTCCTGGAGTCAAAGGAGGGCTGGTGTGAAGCAGGTTCAGCAGCACCTACTCAATCTCTGAGTGCATCCAACCATCCTCTCCCAACACAACTTTCTTTGATGAGCATGACAATTAGCTTTAATCGAAGATGCTATACAATCTCATGTCACCCACTTTCTTTTATTATGGTAATGCAGTCTGATTATACGAATTTCGCTTAAAATGCCTCTCTATCACCTTTTTTCGCATTTCTTATGGATATAGATCCTATGTAGAATGGTAGGCCTCTTCCACTCTTAAGGATCCACTTTAGTTCAAACTTAGTTTTTTTAGGATGAGCTCTCTTAGATGTCTTAGATGCCTATCATAGAATTTCGAATCGTACTTCCTAGGAAGTTAAGAGACTTTTCAATAGAGCACTCGTTTTTGGGATTGTTGAAGTTTGCCACACAATTCTCCTTCGTGATCTTCCATATTTCTGCATAGCGAAACAACCAATAGCTTCACCATGCAAGGTTTGCTTCTATTTAATGATGGGGTCAGATTTAGAATCTTACTAAGATTGACCCAAATTTGATGGCTTTTCAGGTGGGAGAGGAAGACTTTGCCTATATCTTCTTTCCCATTTGTGCATCTTTTACACTAGAAGGAACACCGCAGATCTTTCTAGCTTCGACATTGCTCCAGATACCTCTATGGAGAATTCTGCGCATGAGAACAGTTTTTTTTGCTTGTTCTCGATGAAGGGGTGCGAAAAATCTGCAAACTTTCATTCTCACTGGATTCAAGACTAATTAAGACATCACGTTTTATTAAGAATCTTATGGAAGTCCAAGTTCTGCTTGATTCTCAGAGGATCCAACATATTGTTACTATTAATTCATCGCAGATCTTTAGGACATGACAGCCAACGAAGAGGCCCATGTGCATGTCGTCCAAGCATTAATTCTACATACAATCTAGTCCCACTCCTCTAATTCAACTCTGTGGTTCGGATCAATATCTTGAAATCTGATTCAATGCCATCTATCCTCGTTCTAATGGTTCTTATACTCCATAGGAAGCCTTTGTTCCAGAGCCATTAGGAGCTTCTAGAGGTGGCTCACCTCCACACAATTAATGAGAACAATAGGAAACTAGATGAAGTCATTTTGTCTTATGAAGTCACTTTTTCCAATCATTTTTCACAATGAAAAACGTCTTCATATTGTTCCATCGCTTCCAAAGTGAATGCACAAGACGGGATCGTTCAACTCGAGATATGAGTTCTGCTTGAGGACAAAGTTAATGGACACACAATATGATAGATATGAGTTCTGCTTGAGGACAAAGTTAATGGACACACATAACGATCGAAAGTTGATGGACGGCACACAATGACAACTATTTTGAGCACATGAGAGATTGAACGGACCTCGAACATCTAATTGATCCAAGTTAAATCTATTTCAATCAATCACAGTGAGGAAGCTAAGGAGATCAGTAGCAGCGAACAGTTGAAAACCAGCTTGTTGGATTGTCACAACAAGACTCATTTGATATACACCTAACAGAGAAAGAGATGGAAGTTGCAAAAGAGAAGTTATGTGGGTTCCGAGTTCTGAGGTAGTGCAAAGTTCCGCTTTTTGAGCAGAACTTTGGAAGACTATGTTCTTTGGGAATCTGTGAAGATGATTGAGTTAGAAAAAGAAAAAGGGTGGACCATGATCAAATTGGCACATGGGTATTTCAGGCGGCTGATCTCTTCCATGTCGGGAGTCGGGGCCCGAGTCCTCAAACTTTTCTAAGTCATCTGCATGGTTTATTTCCGAGTGCAGTTGGAATATTTTACGTGATGGAATTTGGGCGCATCATAAGACACGTCTGTGCAGCTAGACGCACAGATTTTCCCATCCATTACATTGCCTCCGCTTTTCTGTGCACATCCTCTGTTATTTCTACGAGAGAGAGAGAGGGAGAGAGAGCTCAATGTGCTTTTTGATTTGGGCATCGAACCCCGTATGGGTAATTGTTTGGTCTGTAGCTCTGATCCATACTTTTATACTCATCAAATAGAATTGTTCTCAGTACCACAAGTACGACTCAACCAGTGAAGGCTTCTACTCCCTTCACTCCTGCTCCACCCTTCAAGAGTCTATTGGACTTAAATTCGGTCTATAGTATGGGCCTTGAGCTTGGCCGTGGTCAGTATGGCTTCATACAAAGCTGCAAACGCCGCTCCTCGGGGGCATTGTTCGCCTGCAAGTCCATTGCCAAGGTCTCACTTAGCGACCCTCAGGAGATGGAACGCATCATCAGTGAGACCTCCATTATGAAACGCCTCTCTAATTCCACTTGCTCATTCGTAGATGGGATTGTGCGCTTGCATGATATTATTGAAGATAAAGCTTCTATTCATCTCATTTTAGATATGTGTCGTGGAGGTGATTTATATGAGAGGAATACAAAAGCTAAGCGTTATACAGAGATACATGTTGCTTTTCCTATGAAGAGCTTGTTGAAATCGATATATGGAATGCAGCAGTCATTATCTACACAGTTCATCGTGGAGTTCCTCCCTTCTGGTGAGCGAAAGGAGAAGTGAGATTCTCTTCCAAGCTATGGGATTCCATTTGCAATGAAGCGAAAGATGTTATAAGCAAAATGATGCATCCTCATGTCAAATCTGGGATAACCGTTGCAGAAGCTATAAGTAAGTAATAGCATTATCTACAATCATATTATGCATGTGTATGGATAAAAGAATCAAGGATGAATCAATGCATATATATGCAGACACATATGAGTGAAACCTACGAATTGTTCTTATTCATGGCCTCATGATCTTCATATTTTTTTTATGCAGCGCACCCATGGACTCTTTACCATATGAAGGAATTCCTAATCTAGAATGAGAAGAATTCGGCATGCAACATAATTTTCTCATCCACATCATTTCCTCCTACTCTAATGATAAGATAAGAGGCATTGTTTGCGCACACCACATGTCCTTCAGGCGCATCTTTCAAAAATGTAAAAAACCTTTTGCATGAAGTTATCTGCTTAGAAGCACCACTATCAAAGAACCAATCTGAATCAACCTCACTCACAACCATATATTTACAATGCAATGATGCATCATAATGACATGTAACAACACATGCCAAAAAATCTTGAGCCATGTTGGCTTCATCATGCTTTGCATTTGAAGAATTTTCAGCAATAGACATGTCGGATTCCTTCTTCTTCTCATTGCACTTAGCAAGATTTTTACACTCATCAATAGTATGACCAGCCTTTGGATAATATTTGCATCTCTTCTTCTTTTGTGAATCAGCATCATTAGATGAATGATTGTAAGAGGAAGGTTGAGATTTTGGTTTTGATGAACCCAAAGCTAGACCATTCTTGGTTTTTCCTTTTTGTGAGATAGCAAGTGCTTGCATTCCCTCACTCGAACCGATCCTATTCACTCTAGATTGCTCTTCTTGCAAAAGAAGAGGCACAACCTCATCAAATGCATACATGTTTGGATTCCCTTTTGCAACCAAATAGAGTGAAGTGGCAAAGCTTTGAAAATATTTTGGTAATCCTTTCAACAATGTAGAGATGATTGATGCATTCAAAAGAATCGTGTCTATGTTTGACAATTTCTTTTCAAGTCCTTGATGTGTGTCATATACACATCCAAAAACTCATTTTCATCCATACATGCATCCCCAAGTTTCTTCCTCAAGTATGCAACATGTGCTTCATTACACCGGCACATAAAGAAGCAAGAGTGTCCCACACCTATCTTGATCTAGAACATGATTGAATGTGTGGAACTATATGATGCTTCACAAAAACTGCAATCAATGCATGAGCTTAAGAATATTTTCCATCCCATATATTTTTTTGCTTTGTAGGTGAAGTATGGGTAACCACTGTACTTGAAGAAGAAGCTCCATCTTTGATAGTAAACTATGAAGTAGAAGAACTTGAGGATCTTTGATCTACATCTACCACTATCTTTCATAGTTGTTTTGGAACAAGAACATGTTTCATCATGTAGGACCACATTGGATAGTTGGTCCTATCAAGATTATGTTCATCTTGAACCATGCCAAACAAGTCATTGCTACCCATCATTTAGCTAAAAAACAACAATTTGACAAGATATTTACTTCAATGAAAGCTAAAATGAATGCTAAAATTTCATCTCACAATCTATCACTTTGATGGCACTTTTGACTGCATGAATGGCTTTGAAATGAGGGTAAACCCTATAGCAATTGATCAAAATGCTTTCTTCCTACTAAAAATCAATGTTCTATGCTCTGAAGTTGATTTACACTCTTCAAAGTATGCATGTCCTACGATGCAAAAAATTGATGCTTGAGAGGAGCTAAACTGAATTTTATACCATATTGGATGTGTATAGAAGTGTGAGAGACACTCAAGAAGCACAAATACAGCAAGACACACAAAGAAGATGGGTGGCTAGAATACCTCTCTCTACTGATGATCAACAGAACTAAAGCAAGAGTTGATTAATATCCCTAAGTACAAAGTAATAGCACATATGAGTGTATCACATATGTGGTAACATGGGGAAAAAATCTCTAGCCAACACTAGAGTAAAATGTGCCCATGTATAGGGAAAAGGTTCACATACAAGCTACTCAAAGAACACATAAGTGTTACCTAAATCAAACCCTAAATACAAAAGAATCCAAATGTTCATCATGCTTTTACTTCACTTGAAGCTCACGGTGACACAAAGAGGCTTCCAACTATGAATCTCCAAGTTTTCATGGAGCTTCACATCAAGTTCAAAGTGTCAAAAGGAAGGAGATGAATGAACAAGCAGTTAGATCAGTTCCTACCATCGTTCTACCATGGCATCACAAGATGGGCACTTTTTAAGTAAATTCGAGGGATCCTCTTTTGCCTTTCAAGGGAAGCAATGATGGACGAGGGAGAGCAAACTCAAAGATGAATGACATGAGCACATTTGCATTTCTATATATCATATGCATCATGACATTGGTGGGCATGGAGACATGAGAAACCACTCGTGAAGATTCATTACTTCCAATCCTTTCCATCATAAATATAACCAATACAATGAAAATAATTGTCTAGAGACAATTCCAATGTAACTTTAAATGATGTCAACTAAAATTGATAATACAAAGAAACTGCTAAGCAAATCACTTTAACAAGTGATATCTAATATCTAGAACCCACCAATTGGAAAGACCCTCACAACCAAAGCATCAAGTACAGCTCAAATGAAGCATATTAGCCCTCAGAAGCAAAACTCATGCCCAACTTTGATCTTTCAAGAACTCATTCCCACTCTACTACTCACTTCAATCAACTTCAAGCAACAACTTTGCAGCTTTCAATCTTCTCAATAGGTCTATCAAAAAGCATTATAAAATAAAAAACATCTATTAGTACATTTATAAAAAAATAGAATACACATTTACATGATACCACATTTATTTTTGTTAACTTACTATTTTGCTTCCTTTTTATTTTTTATTAATGTAAATTTTGTTGATTTACCCTATATTGTTTCTTTTCTTTAATTTCTTATCTAGTTTATTTTTAATTAATTAGTAAATTTATTTTTTTAAGTATATATATATTCTATATTCTTATCATTCTTTTTTACTTCTATTATTTTTTTCATTTTTGTTTTGTATGCAATTTATTTTTATACTATTCTTTTCTTATTTCTTCTTCCTAATTTTATTTCTTATTTTCACAGTTTATGATTTTATTTCAGTAATTTCTTTATTCTAAATTCCATTTTAATACATATAACATATAATAACTAAATAAATATTAAACAAAAAACAACAATAGAAAAAATGATTTTGAAATCCCTAAAAGTATAGCACTATTGTAATTACTTTAAAACTCTCTCCATCTCTCTCCCCCTCTCTCTCAGCATGTGTGTTGTCTCATCTCTATGAAGCCACTTGTAGCTCTTTATTATTCTTCCTTCCGTCTATCCTCCTCCCTCTCTCTATCTCGCTCTCTCTCTCTCTCTTTCTATATATATATATATATATATATATATATATATATATATATATATATATATATATATATATATATATATATATATATATATACATATATATATATATATATATATATATATATATATATATATATATATATATATATATATATATATATATATATATATATATCACTATCTATCTATCTATCTCCATTCAATATCTTTTGTCACTAGTGCGTAGCCATCAAAATCTCTCTATGTCGCTCTTTATCTTTGATTAGTTATGCGATTAAGACCAATGTTTTTTCGAGAGACATGATAAGAACTGCTCAAAGTAGCTCTAAATGTATCTAGTTGAGTATGAGAGCTCGATGGAACCTGAAAGGGAACACCAAGCTCTTCCACACATGCTTTGTTTTCTAAGAGCAAAGAAGAATTCTGTTTCATCTAAGCAATATCAATATGTAAGGTAGGCTTTTGTTGATGGCAAAGAGACATCAAGCATCCATAAAATAGGATTATATCCCTCCTTGGTAGATTGAAATCCTAGAATATCATGTGCAAGGAAATCCAAAATTCTTATTCCTAGCTTCTCTAAGTGAGGATGGCAAACTTTGTGCCTATGAAGAATAGGTCATCAAATCACTTTCTACATACGTAGATTGTATGGGAAGGTCTAGGAACAAATTATGTTATATAGTTTATCAATCTTCATCATCAAAACAAATATGGTATAGAAGCCAAAACATAGATCAAGGCTTCAATATATCATCAAAAGAATAGAACAGTGTCCTATGATCTCTCTATGCGGTTCAATATCTATAGTTGAAGAAATGCTAAAAACTTCAAGTATCATTCCCTCTCTCTATGTGTGTGTGTCTCTACCTCCCTCTCTCTTTTCACCACCTCATATTCATGAAGAAGCATTCTTCTATAGTCTCATTGATTTTCATTCCTTCCAAGAGCACTCAGAACAAAATATAATGCTTTTCTTTTGAGAAACACTCAGTCTATCAATATGCTTGTCTTCCTTCTCTACATTTATTGGATGATCTTCAAGCTACAGTTTCTTTCTTTATCAAGCCAATTCAAGAGAGCATTGATGATCACAATTCTCCTCGCTCTTTCCCTCTCTCTACTTCTCCAAACCATGACATATTGTACTTATTTAGGCTCTCATAGTGCTTCCTTTGCATTATTTTATTTATGCAATGGGTGTCTCTAGTCTTTGTCATTCTAATGAAGCACACAATTCAAAAAATTGGAATTAGATGCACCTTTGACATATTGTACATTTTTAGGCTCTCATAGTGCTTCCTTTGCATTAGTTTCTTTATGCAATGGGTGTCTCTAGCCTTTTTCATTGTGATGACGAACACAATCCCAAAAATTGGATGGTTATTATGCAATCAAAATATCATGCTATTGTGAAGAATGGTACTCAACCTTTAAGTGATTTTCCTCCATGAAAAGGGCCAGTGGGGCTAAATGGATATACAAGCTAAAACATAAGCCTCATGGAATGGTTGATGTGTATAAGACTATGCTTGTTTCCAAAGGTTATGCTCAAGAGAGAGGCATTGAGTTTGATGAGATCTTTGCTCCCACATTGCGAATGACCATTGTTCCTAGCGTTTGGGCACTTACAACTCATCATGGTTGGAATGTACATCAATTGGACATTAAAACTATATTTTTGAATGATGACTTACATGAGGAAGTGTATGTACTTCAAGCCCATGGTTGAAAAGGCATTATATGGTTTGAAACAAGTACCACATGCTTGGTATGTGAAAATGCATATTGTACTTGCTAGCACATGAGTAAGGGCTTGAAAAAAAGGTGTGCAAGGTTAAAAATTCATTATATGGTTTGAAACAAGCACCATGTGCTTGGTATGAGAAAATACATGCCTACTTGCTGGAACATGGTTTTGAGAATAGCCCAACTGAGAGGATCTTGTATGCTAAGCATGTAGATGATCTACATCTTATCATTGTTGTATATGGTGATGATATGTTGCTCACTAGTTCTAATGAGATGCCTAATGTTGAATTTAAGGCTGATTTTCATGTCTCTTTTGAGATGTCATATTTGGGGCATTCACATCATTAATATCTCCCATATGTGCAAGTTTATGCATTGTCCAAGGGTCAATCATTGGTAGTCACACGTCTTTTGCTATTTGAGTGGTACCTAGCTACTTTGATTATTTTATACCAAAGGGGAATCATTACCAATAGATTGACATGATTTTCTTACTGAGATCGAGCTAGTTGATATGGCACTTGTGTGTTCAGTGGTTTTTGCTTCATGCTTGGTAGCTCATGCATATCTTGGTTGAGAAAGAAGCATCCTACTCTGATAACTTCTAGCTCTAAAGCTAAGTATATAGAAGCTCTCACAATTATTGTTGAGTGTGTGTGGCTCAAATGCCTTTTAGATGATTTAGGGTGTCAATTACTCTCTGCCACCACCATCTTTACCACCACCATCTGCCATCACCAGACTTGCACAATAGTATTCACGGTTGGTGCACTCTCACTTTGAGAGTGCACCAACCGTGAATACTATCGCGTGCATCTGGACTCTTTCCATCATCATATTGTCTCAATCATGAGCATCGATGCAATGGCTAGAGAACTTCAACTTCTGATTTCTAGCCATCGGTCCAAAAAATGGCAGCATCGTGCCAATCATGGAGATGGGCATTGGACAACATAGATTGGCGAATCGCGATGCGGCAAGGCAATGGACATTCGACAATCCGCGTGATACGTCATGAAGAATTCAATGTTGAACACAACTTTTCTCTCCTAGAGAGAGGAGAACCTCGGATCCCACAGATTGCCGCCAATAAACAGTAGTGAAGCTCTCACTCAAAAGTTCCAAATTTGAGTGAAAAATAAAAAACACGCTACCTTTTTCATGACTCCAACCTTTCAAAGTCCAAAGGAAGATCTAAATTCAAATGCACATTGAAATGCTGCTCTTCAGTTTTTGTCTATTTTCATTCTCTTGAGCACTGAAGGATTCATGCAACAACATTAAATGACGCAAATTACGAGTCCCAATGCCACCAACTAACATTGCTTTGTGATCACTTGGAAGTTGGCATTCGGTGAGGGCCTAGGGTTTAGAGTAATACACACACACACATATACATACATATATATATATATATATATATATATATATATATATATATATATATATATATATATATATATATATATATATATATATATATATATATATATATATATATATATATATATATATATATATATATATATATATATATATATATATAAGCGGTATTTGACACCTTTCCAAAATTTCCAGGCATCATATGACTCCTCGAAAATTAACTTGGGTTTCACGATGAAGCCCAAAGCTAATTTATAGCCTTCATACAACGCCTAGAAAGGCTAATCACGCCTATTGGGGCTTCAAATTTAAGCACTGCTTGCGAGGTCCAAGTTATGAACCAACGCAAAGTTTTTTCTTTTCAAGCAGAACTTTCGAAGTTTATGTTCTTTAGAAATCTATGAAGATGATTAGTTTTTTTTTTTTTAAATAAAGGAAGTTCGGCCTTAGCCTAATCTCCCGGACTTTAATTATAATAAGGAGAAAAAGTTACAAGTGAATGGGACTAGTGCCCATGGGACCCCCCAAATCCCACAATGCAGGGGAGGAGTATGGCAGGCTACAGGGCATTACAAATGAGGTGGATAAAATTATCATCACCCTCATGTGGGACCCATTTGGGTTCAACTTGTTGTTTTCGAGGAGATAAATACAGTGATGTCTAAACGGCGGCGATCTCTTGACTCGGGATATTCTTCTACCAAGGAGAAACAAGGATTTCTCGATCGACCATTCCTTAGGGGTTTGGTCAAAATTGACAGCACAACGCTCCCTCCAAATCTTCCAGAGAGCCTCCCCTCTGATGGCATTCCACAGCCTCGATGAGCAACCGATCGCCTCACCCAACATCACCTGTTGCCAGTTGATTTGCCTCGTGAGTCTCAGAACCCGGGTCACGTGGTGCCAGATAACGCGGGACTTGGGGCAGTCGAAGAACAGGTGAGCTAAGTCTTCGATGCACCGATGGCAACGTTTGCACCATGGCGGTACACCACAGATTTTGTTAGCCCTTGCGTTGGTCCAGATACCTTTATGCAAGATCTGCCACATGAGAACGGACTTTTTGACCTCAATTAGGGGGTGCCAAATAGACATGAATTTTAGCTCCCACTGAAGTTTGGTCCAAGAAAGGCACCATCTCTTGTTAAGGGTGTGGTGAACATCCAAATCCTCTTTGAAGTTGGGGATTCTGGAAAGCTTCTTACCATTGCTCCATTTGAGGCCCTCCAAGCAAGGAAGATCCTGACCGCAGAGAAGGCGGGTAGTTGAGCGGTCCGAGGCTAAACACCTGCTTTGAAGAAGAGTCCATTCCTCAAAGGTAACTCTAAGTCTCGGGTCCAATTCTTCGAACCTAATCCACTGGCTGGTCTCTTGTTTCCAGAGCTATTTCCACTGTTTGAACCCCTTGTTCCATAACCGCCTTGCAGTTTGGAGGTTCCAAGACTCCACCCCCCGAATGCCACTGATCGGGAACCAAATAGAATCATTTTGTCTTATGCCAGCCGCCCACTTCCACTCATCACTGATTCTGATGAATTGTTTGACCTTGTTCCAATTCTTCCATAAGGAACATACGAGGCTAGAGCCTTTCGGGAAGACCGGGTGGGGGGAGAGCAAAAGCGTGAGAATCCCTAAGTCCTTCCAACCAGGGTGGCCAACAAAGGTAAGGTCTTCCGTGTTTCTGAAGATCAATTTGGCCCAAGAGGATTCCCTATTCCTCCAAGCCTTGATAAGCCACTTTGCAGCCAACTTGTCAGCCAACCCACCAATATCCAAAATTCCCAATCCCCCTGAGTCTTTAGGGCTAATGCAAGTTTCCCATTTGATTTTGGGAATCCCCCTTCTATTGGGGTCCCCAGTCCAAAGGAAGTTTCTGCAGATTCTTTCCACTTTGGCCAAGTCTTTCTCCTTAGGTCTCCAACACGAGATAAAGTAAATAATTGTAGAGAGCATAAATGTGTTAACAACCATAGCACGCCCTGCCAGCTTGACTTGCATACCTTTCCACTGATTCAGCTTCCTATCCAGCTTGGATAGCACCCAGTTCCAGCGTTGGTGCATTGAGATATCGAAACCCATCGGAATGCCAAGGAGACGGAAGACTTGACCACTAGGGATAACTTGATACCCCTGATCCACCAACAATTGGGGAGTATGTCCGCTGATTGCTCTAAAAGTAGTTTTAGCATGGTTGATTTTTGAGCCTGATGCCACACAAAAGGTGTGGAGGCACCACCAAAACACCTCAATGCTGTTTATATCGTTATGCACAAAGGCATTCATGTCATCAGCAAAAAGTCTCACAATCATTTGGCCGTGATTTAGAGGTAAGGAAAGACCCTTGAGATTGCCAGCGTCCATGTGATGCTTTAATAGGCAGCTGAGTCCATTCGAGGCGATGGCGAATAGTAATGGAGCTAGAGGGCAGCCTTGCCTAATTGATCTTTTTAATCGAATGGGCTGAGAGAGCTTACCATTGATGTTTATTCTAGTTGAAGCATTTCCAAGAAGAGTGGAGACCATCTTCGTGAACTTTTTGCTTCATCCAAGGTCCTTCAATGATTGAAGAATAAAGTCCCATTCTAATCTGCCATACGCTTTGTCGAAGTTGATCGTAATGAAAACCAGATCTTGAGCAGACTCCTCAGCAAAAGCAAGGCCTTCCCAAATATCGATAATTGCTTCAAGTATAGATCTACCTTTGATAAAACCTTTCTGGTCCTCGCACAGCCATGACTTTAGATGACAAGAGATTCTATTGGCGATAATTTTTACAATTATCTTGTATCCAGTTTGGAGCATGGTAATCGGACGCCAGTTTCCAATTCTGTTCTTATCTCCCCGTTTGTGGATTAACTTGATGACGCCATTATTCAGGCACTCAGGGAGGGCGCCGAAAGAGAGAGCCTCTTGCCACACGAGGCGCAGCGGGGTGGCCACGTGATGTTTGAAGGACTTGAAAAACTCATTGGTAAGGCCATCCGGACCCGGACTTTTCCCATTAGGAAGGGCATCAATTACCTCGATAATTTCATTCTCGGAGATGTTAGCATCCAGTAGAGCAATCAAGTTCTGTGGGATTCTCCTTTGAGCAACCCTTGAGATGGTTGCCATGGCTTCGCACCTGTGGGGGGAAAGAGGAGTCGAGACCCCGAGAAGATTGTTAAAGTGTTCGACAATGATAGATCTATTCTCCATTTCCGTGCAACATTCAATTCCATTGTTATCGACCATTAGGGGGATGGATTCCCTAGCTTGTTTCCTTTTGAGGATGTTACACATCTCTTTAGTTGGTTTGTCGGCCTTCCCTGCCCACCAGTCTTTGAAGAAAATTTGAAGATTTTTCCTTTGGACCTCCTCCTCTAACCTTAGTCTTCCCCTGATTTTCAAAAGACCTTGTTGGCAGTGTAGCTTACCTTTGTTCACCTCTTCTTCAAGCCGTGAGAGCCTCCGGTACACTGTTTCTCTTCTTTTTTTTTCGGATTTCTCTTATAGCCTTTTGAGTCCTGATTAGAATTTTTCGAGTCCTTTCTACTGCGCTTCTCCAACACTTAGCCGGTTCATTACAGTAAGCAAAGGCTTCTGTCCACACCTCAGAAATTTCTTGGTGGACAGAGGGGAGGGAAAATGATGTCTGACAAGCATGAAACCAAGGAGCTTTCTGGAGCATGGGAATCGGTTTGAAAGACAGAGTAATCGGATAGTGGTCTCACATAGTCAGGTCCATGTGTTGGGAAATCGAAGGCATACCCCACTGAAGGATGGTGTTCTGATCGATGTAGCATCTATCAAGTCTTGCTTTCCTCAACGAGTCCCCCGACTGGAGATTTGACCAGGAGAACCCCTTCATGTCTTTCACCTCAACCAGGTCGAGATGGAGCTTGATTTTATCCCATATCTCTTTCTCCTGACCGTCAATAATTTTTCCTTTGTTATCCCATCGGTCCTCAGGAAACTCAACCATGTTGAAGTCCCCACAAACCAGAACATTGTGTGAAAGGGAGTCGAGGGACGCCCAAGTATCCATTCTATCTGCTTCACCATTAGGGGCATAAATTGAGACCACACTGAACTGGAAAGGGAACCCGAAAGAGACAGCAATCCAACGATGATTCCGACCTTCAAAAGTCGAGGTCACATTGCCAAACACGGAGTGACTAATGCCGATAGAAGCACCCCCCATCCCTCTAGGGTGAGAAGTGGAGAACCAAAGGTGGTTCGGAGAAATGGATTTAAGTCGTTTTTGTAACTCCTCTCCGTCAATTTTAATCTCTTGTAAGCAAATAAAGTCCGGGGCGAAGCACTTGTCTTTGAACCACTGGCCAAGAATCGAAGCTCTTTACGGGTCAGACAGACCCCTGACGTTTAAAGATGTGAATTTCATTGATGATGGTTGCCCTCTTTGAGGGGAGGGACCCAATCTCTTTTCTTCTTGTGGTCTTCTTTTTTCCTCCCTACTTCTTGACTAAGGATCCTACTCTTCAGGGGGCTCTTCTAAGGCATGCCGGAAGGTTGTTTTCCTCTGAGCTTTAACTTTTGTTGCGGTAATCTTGGAAAGCATACCGGGAGGGTAGGACCTAGAGAGGAGCTTTCGTTGTCTGGGTTGTCTTCATTGCTGGTAGTGAAGCCTTCCTCTTTACTCGTGGTATAACCTTCTTGGTTGTCTTCTTTGCTGGTAGAGCACCCAAGGGTATTATCAATGGGGTCTTCTTCAAAGTGGTTGTCCCCTGGGAAGTCGACCTCATTAATCTCTTTTTCTAGGTTACTTTATATGTTATTCGAGGGGGCAAATGTCATAGTATTCCTTGCTATTGATGTTCGAGGGCTAACTTTCCTCCTGCGTCTCACTTCAGTGAATCCTTCTGAATCTGTCTCAGCAACGCGGGTTCCCTCTTCTTCCTCCATTGGAGGGGGATGACCCCGAGTGTCATCTTGGGGGAGAGGGTGTAGGGTCCCATCTGGTTTAAGCTTGTTTTTATTGGAACTTTTCTTCAGGGGGCAATCTTTGATCCTATGACCTTGCTGCCCGCACCGGAAGCACGCGTTTGGCAAATTCTTGTAAGTGACCTCTTGTGTCCAAGTCTTACCATCTCCACAGTTTATGGAGATCTTCGAGGGAAGGACCTGGTTGAAGTCTGTTTCAATGCAGATCTGTGGATGCCATCTTGCATTGAAAGAATGTTGAGCACCATCGTAGATTAACCCCCCAACATCCTGTCTTGCAGCCATCGGGCGACCGATCGGTGATACGATTTCCCGAAGAAATCCATACATGAAGAAAGGCAGATTGGGAAGCTCTACCCAAAGCGGGTAACGAAGAGGCTTTGATTAGGTTAGGAAGAGAAAATGGGTGGACCATGAAGGCTGAACTTTGAAGCCAGGTCCTTCATCAAATCAGCACGCGTATTTTCTGGACATGTCCGCACTGACTTCCCACGACTCGGGAATGGGAATTTCAGGCTCATGGCGCGATTTTCATAGAATCTGAGGGAAATTTGTAAGACATTGAAGAATCTTTATTTCAAAGCACACGTGGAATATTTTATGTGCGGCAATGTCGGCACATTATAAGACTGGAGACTCGAGATGATGCGGAGTTCAGAATCATCTCCAGCATTCTACTAGGGGAGGCACATAGAGAGAGAGAGAGAGAGAGAGAGGACGTCTCTGTTCTCTCATCGAATTCTGTATGGGTAATTGTTTGGTCTGTAGCTCTGATCCATACATTCATACTCATCAGAAGGAAAACTCTTGTACCACGACTGCGACTCTACCAGTGAAGGATTGTAATCCTTTCACTCTTATTCTCCATTTTAGCAGTCTATGGGACTTAAATTCTGTCTATAGCCCGGGTCGTGAGCTTGGCCGTCGTCAATATGGCATCATACAAAGTTGTAAACCCCGCTCTTCGGGGGCATTGTTCGCCTGCAAGTCCATTGCGAAGGTCTCACTTAGCGACCCTCAGCAGATGGAACGCATCATCAGTGAGACCTAATTCCACTTGCTCATTCGTAGATGGGATTGTGCGCTTGCATGATATTATTGAAGATAAAGCTTCTATTCATCTCATTTTAGAGCTGTGTCGTGGAGGTGATCTGTATGAGAGGATTAAAGAAAATAAGCGTTATACAGAAGTCCATGCTGCTTTTCTTATGAAGAGGTTGTTGGAATCTATACATTTTTGTCATAGTATGGGCATCATACACAATGATATCAAGCCGGAGAACATTCTTCTAGTGGACAACTTAGAAACATCCCCTATTAAATTGGCCGACTTTGGTCTTGCGCTGGAGTTTACAAAAGGTAAAACTCGCTTTGCTCCTGGCTTTGGGCAGAATCCAGTCTTTTTTCTCGACGTTCAAGCTGTCTTGCAATTTTACTCATAAATTTGGATATGCATGGCATACCTTTTCTGGTCTGGCTAGAAGCTCCTAGTACATGGTTCCTGAAATATTCCAAGGGGAATATTCTGAAGATATCGATATATGGAGTGTAGGAGCTATCATGTACATAGCTCTTAATGGTGTTCCTCCCTTTTGGGGAGTGACAGAGCAGCGGATCTATAAGGCTATTCAAAAAGGAAAAGTGAGATTCTCCTCCAAGCTATGGGATTCGATTTTCAATGAAGCAAAAGATCTTATAAGCAAAATGCTGCATCCTGATGCCAAGTCTAGGATAACAGTTGCAGATGCTATGGGTAAGTAGTAGCATTATCCACAATCATTTTGCGCATGTTTGCGGATAAATATGTTTATGCATGTGTACAGATAAAAAAATCAAGGATGAATCAATGTGTATCTATGCAGACGGATATAAGTGAAATCTAGGAGATTTTCTTATTCATGCTCTCATAATCTTCATATTATGTTTTTGCAGCGCACCCCTGGATTCTTTACCACACGGAGGATGTCCGATTCTAGAATCAGAGGAATTCAGCATGCAACATAATTTTCTCATACACTACATCAAAAACCATCAATTTAGATTGTTTGATTCATACATGGATGCACATTTTTGCAGCACATTTCTATCCAGAGATGGAAATACCCATGCTTTCTCTCTGTGTGCTGCCTGCAAGTGAACTATTTCAGGGAAGTTATCTTGTAGAGATTTAGAGCTGTTAAATTAGAAACACAAAGTAAAGCAAATGCTTTCACGAGCACATGTAGTAGAACAGGTTGGGAGTTAGTGGTCGTCTGAAAAAGTACAAGAGCAGTGTTATTAAAAGGGAAGTACAGAAACTGGAAAAAAAGCACTATCACTCATCCGAAGGACACTATCACAGCTGAAGGGCACCCCACCGCTGAAGGTCTTGAGTAATGCTGTGAATATAAGGCAGGAAAGAAAATATCTCTTCAGATCAAATAATATTTCAGCTATTATCTATCAGTATCCACAAGGATGTAGACTGAGAAAGGTCCTTTGTCACATTATAGCGGTAGAAATATTGAGAGGAAGAGATTGAGATGAAAAATGGAATGATTGTTCAATGGCGAGCATCTAGTCCAGTACGATTGATCAACATTCTATGTGCAAGGACACTTCTTATCACCTGTGCATCCAACTTGCAGTTTCTCATCATCTGCGCAACCAAGCTTTTCATCATCTGCAACGCTCGATATTTTAGCAGAATCGACATTTTTTATGTCGAACACATTTTAACACGTGTGCATCCAAGATGCAGTGTATGCTAATACGTTTGCAACAGAATCAACATCTCGTTTCAGCATTTGAAGACGATTGTGTTTAGCTCATCACTGACTAATATTGATAACCGAGGTCTTATTTCCTCACAGAACTATAAGAATAGGACACTGTTTTATAAGAACAAGATTGTCTCTACTTAAATCAACAACAGAAACTTACTCATTTTCAGGTATTTAGTCAATCTGAAACACTTGCAGATGAAATGCATATCGTTTTCTTTGATTCTAACTGTAGCATTTCCTTGGATGTACACTATCCTTTGGTTATCAGACCACATATAATAAGAGCTTCTCACAACCATCCCATCGCGTAAACGATGGAAATGGGTGACATGATGGATATGAGTTTTGTGTATCTAGATTTTGGTGGCATATATCAGCACTCTGATAGTGCATTCGCATGCCAAAATGAGCTCATATCAAAATCTTGATGCAACATAGAAAAGTTGTTTTGAACTTGGAATGACCCTCACTATGCTCACCAATTTTTGCGAGACTCTGAGACTATGATGGGAGAGGTGTTGAAGACACCCTAGATGAAGTGTTGACCTACTCTAATACAAATTGTTGGAGTCGGAGGTTTGTGAAAGCACATGAACAACACAAGGAAGAAGAAGAAGCTTGGAGCACAACACAACACTAAATGAATTACCAAGTGAATGTACAAAGATACATAACCCATTGTGATTATAGAAATATATAGAAGTCATTGAAAACAACCCTCCTAAAGAGAAAAAAAAAGTGGTAGAGCAGTCCTAAGTGTATTCACACACATGAGTATGGAAATATATCAATAAAAAATATATTTGTGGTAGTTGATCAGCTTACCAAGATGGTACATTTCTTTCCTATGAAACAGACTAATATTTCCTTGAACGTTGTAAGACTATTTGTAAAAGAAATTTATTCAGTGCATGAAATAGCTAAAAGAATAATTTCTAATACAGACTCTATGTACATATCAAACTTCAAGGAATGAGCAGTTGAATCAATTGGCACTCAACTATATAGCTTTTGATCGAGAGAGTAACGGGAAAATGGAGAGTGCTAATAAAGGACTTGAAGATATGTTGCATATGTACCTCAATGGAAAGCTAGATAATGAGAGTGAATATTTTCCCTTAGTTTAATTAGCATATAATAGTGAATATCATGAATCTTTAAAAATGACTCTATTTGAGGCAATGTACGGTTATAACTGTTTCATTCCATCTTCTATTTTTAATTTCTCAGATAAAATAGAAGTACCTAAAGAGGTTCTTGACGAGATGGATTAAGAACTTGGAAGAATTATGTAGCAAGGAAAGAAAAACACTAAAAAGAAAAAATATGTTCTTCGATTTAAAGAGAAAACCACTTGAATTTCACACAAATGATGTAGCATTTCTTAAGTTTAGTCCTCAACAATCTAACTTGTTATTTGAGAAGGATCATATATTTTCTCGATGATATGCTAGTCCTTTTAAATTCTTGAAAATGATTGGAACTCTTCCTTATATTTGTTGGAATTTCCATAACATTTAATTGTGCATCCTGTATTAAACCTTATCTTAGTTAAAAGATATGTACCTAATCCATCTCATGTTTTGTAGGATACCTACAAGTTTAAAGATGATGAATCTTTTGAGCTTCATCCTAAAATAATATAAGATAGGAGGGGAGATTACTTTGAAATCTATGTGTAGGAGTTATAATTTTGGTAAAATCCCATACATATCAAGATGAGTATTTCACACATTATCCTTTTTCCAAACTTTGAGGACATAGTTTCTCAAGGGGGAGATTTGTAATAAGCCTTTAGGGAGTGAAGTGATTCATTTTGAACTTTTTATTATATATTATGGATAATTTTTAGAATGAATGCTCATTCTATGCATATAGACACCAAGGAATGAAAATTTTTATATTCTCCATCTAAACATTATTTATATCATTTTTTCTAGATGAAAATTGAACGTAAAGTTGAAGGAATCGAGAATATTGTTGTATGAGAGAAAGGTAGAGCATGCATGGGAGAATAAAAGTGTTTCTCTAAACATTTTGTGTCTTATGCTTGAGGTACCTCATTTCCAACTCTATAGTTAGTTCATTGTAAAATAATGGACTAAGTGTATTCTTTATCTAGAATTTCCAAACGTGAAGGATTATAAAGTAATAATGGAGGCCAATTTGGACCTAGGACATCTCTCGCATTATTGTGGATATTGAAAAGCTCAACATTGTTGCCGCTCATAAGCATTTTAGAATTCCGCACCTATTTTTATTTATAAGCCACAGAAAAGTATCGATTTTTCCCACATTTAAAAAAAGGGAGTGGGCTTCTCTATTATTATTTCTACTCATTATTTTGATGCATATGTCTCCTCCGACATTGTGGATGTCAACGGATATGTCTTTTTAGTGCTTTTTCTTTTATTTTTGATAGGTTCTCCTAAAAAGAAAAGTAGTTGACCTCTAAAATGCATGTTTTTTTTAGAGTTTGGCATGTAACACTTGAAGAATCAAATTCTACTAAATTTTGGTGGATCATGCATTTCCTTGAGGAGAGAGGATCTAGTATATTTTAGATGGATTTTTGTCTCATGAAAGAGAAGACAAAAAAATAGAAAATTACTATGTGATTGGATTAAGAGTGAGATTGAGTGAGATTATGAGTGAGAGTGAGATTGCGAGTGTGAATGTGAATGAGATTCAGATAGATCGGGGTGTTCACGAGGTCAAGGGTTCATCACAAAGCTATTTTGAAAAGCTATTGTATGTGACCTTCTATCTCTCTGCATCACATGTTGCCTACTTTTCTGCATCAAGTTTTCTCTTATCTTCTGCAAGTTTTTCTTTCTTCTACTATTCTTGAGTGATTGGAGACATATTGTTGAATAATCTTGTGATTTTGGGAGCACTACAAGTGCTATCAAAGCACAACAAATCCTTGCAACTATGGAAGGTTAGAGAAGAAATCATAAGTAGAGGGAGCTTGTTTAGAAGCTATTTGGATAATTTTTATAATGACAAGAAGAGCGGTAATCTGGAAGCATGGACTCAAGAGGTAAAGGATTTCTTTGACCTCTCATAATTTAATGAGTATTCCATGGCAAACATTGGAATCCTACACTTTAATGGCATCACAAAGCTACAATGGAAGGCCTATATATAGACTCTGATGAATACTAGTTTAGTTCTCCAAAAGGAATTTGAGCTGCAAGAAAAAAAACGTTACTATACAAATGGAGTTCTATAATTTTTTACAACATGAGGATCACAACATAGCTTGTATAGCGATGAGTACAGAGAGAAGTTTCGACATCTTCAAAAATATAAAATGGAGGATAGAGGGGATGGTCTAAAGAGCAAGTTTATCAAAGTTGATAACTATGATTAAGGTAAAATGATCACAAAGAAGATGATGGAGGTAAATGCCCTCGTTCTACTTTACATTGCATGGTGACTAGTTCTTTCCCAAGGGCTTCTATAATTTCATTTTTTGGGTATGGTTTCTATGCTAAAAATTAGGTATGTGGTCGATTTAGGTAGCATAGAGTGTTTTCTATCTTTTAGATTGGTACAGACTTTAGTCATACCCTAAATACCAATATCAAGACCTATGGAGAGGGCCAATGGCCGATTGCACTATAACAAATGATACATTGAAAATATTGTATTTAGATTTTTTGACATGTCTCTTTCTATTCATTTTCATGTGATTGAACTGTAATAGTATGATGCAATTATGTGCATGGATTAGTTAGTTTGGAACTCTACAACAACTGATTGTGAACAAAGAACAATCACTTTAAAGTTGGATAGTGATTCTATCCATATCCAAGTTGATATACATAATCCTAAGCCCATTCTCATCTCTACCATCCATATAAGTAGAGGTTTATATCATGGTTGCAAAGCATTTATAGTATAAGTAAATAATTTGCATGGGGAAGATAATGAGGAAAATCCTATATTGGCAGAGTCAACCATATTCTAGAGGACCATATAGATTTAACATATATGAATAGATTTAACATATAGATTTAATGATATAGACTAAATAAACAACAATAAAAAATAAGTATCCACTCCAACATGAAGATGAGTTGTCAAGTCAATTGAGTGGATTGATAGTATTCACAAAAATTTAGAGGTTCAAGTTATCACCAAATTAGGATCAAAGAAGATGACATACCCAAAGTAGCCTTTGCAACCTGTTATGGCCACTACGACTTTAACATTTTACCTTTTGGATGAATAAAAGCTCTCGCTATATTCATATGCTTGAATAGCAATATTTTTTTTATTGTCTGGGTAAATTCATCATAACATTTCTCGATCACCTATTCGTATACTCTAAAGATGATAGTGAGCATGATCTACATCCTAAATGAACTTTCCAAAAACTTATAGTAGAAACTCTATTGAAACAAGATCAAGTGTCTTTTTCCAAGGAAAAACATGTTAATCTAGGAAAATTCATATCTAAAGAGGAAATTCATATAAACAAGGAAAAGCAAAAAAAAAAAAACAAATTACTTAGCTAGTTTTGAAAACTATAAGCGATGTTAGAAGTTTTTTTAAGGATTGGTGCAATGTGAGAGAGCACATGGTAATAATTTCTCTAAGATATCTAATTCACTCACATACTTATTTCCTCATACAAAGTGCCACTAGCTCGTCAAAATTAGGCATTGTGCTTCTTACCGAAACGGATGTGTCTAAGCTCTTATATTGTGGTCCTAAACCATTCAACATAATTGATACAATATTGTAATCTCCCACCTACCAAATTATGGAAGCTAACTCATCACTAATCTTTCTAATTTCAACCACATAATTAGTGATGGATCTATTGCCATGCCGTATACTATGCAATTTTTGCTTCAAGTGATAATTCCTAGCCTCTCTCAATGTGCCATAGATTTAATAAATAATATCCCAAGCTTCTCTTGGCATACTAGATTTCATTATATGTGGGATAAGGCTCTCAAAAATGCATATCAAAATGAAATGGAGAACCATTCTAGGCTTCTCTATCCACATTTTCTATTCCTCTTGTTGATCTACATTGGGGTTATTAGACGATTCAGGAAACTCATCTTCTCCAATGACTAGACCCCAAAGTCCTTTTCCCATTAAAAAACTCCCCACCCTATAAGACTATATGTGATAAATTTTTCTGTTAAGCTTATTCCCATCATTTATGCAAGATTATCACCCATTCTTGTAACTTAAGCACTTCTCTATTCTATGCAGATCTTATGGGGAGACCTAGGAAACATTGAACAATATTCTAACTATATTTCTTGATATATGCACCAATAATCTGAATGTTTGCAAGTAATCTCAATGTTTTCCTCTTATTCTATGCACTTTTTGCATCCCTTTGCACTAGGATGCTCACTTATGAAATCGTTGAAAAACATTTCGGCAGAGTCTCCTTTGTCCAGTGTATATGAGCCAAAGAAAACATATAATTCCACACCAAAACCCAAACACTAGGAGAAAGCATAAAAAGAAGCAAGTAATGTATGCAAAATCTTTCTAACTCGAGGCCAAAATTTGATACATTAATCCTGTGATCGATAGATGAGGTCTTTGAAGGGTCTTTAGTTTGGAGTTCCACCTATGTCATGAAGGTATCTCGAAGAGACAAGTATATCCCCGTTAAAAACCTCACCACATGTGTTAGGTTTTGTTAAATTATAGTTTCTCTGTACAGCAAATAAAACCTCACAAGGTGTATAAGTTGTTTGCAGTAACAAGCTCGAATCCATACATAGGTCTCACAGCGAGTGAGTAATGTCCATTCAAGGACTTGCAAGTGTATACATGACATCACCTTCGACATGCAATAAAAAGGAAACAACCAAAACAAGTATCCAAAGGTCAAATCTTAATGGTCAAGACATTCAACGTCCATGCTCGCAAGATATTTATGCCAACACTATAACTTTGTGAATCTTTCATGTAAATCTACTAGAGTATGAAACTCGAGGGAGGAGGTGCAAAGTTTATGTGGCTGAAAGATTTACCATCCATGATCAATGTATTACTATTTAAGCCATCTGTAATTATTCGTATCATCGCGCACAATCGCATGGGTTCTCTTTCATTTGAGCGGAAGCATCTTCAATCATGCCTTGTGATTCAGATTTACTGATTGCCCTGATACCACTTTGTAGCTTCATTAGCTATGGCATAACAATCCATCGCATCGTTTCTAGCGAGAGAGAGAGAGAAAGAGAGAGAGAGAATAGATCCAGATAAGATGCCCGTTTCACCGTAGTGAATAGTCGGACATAAATTTCATTGACAAAATACTTTACATATATGTATTTTCACCATGTCATCAATACTCACAGTAAAAGGGCATAGGGAGGCTCGAAAATGGATTCATGATGCTTCTTTGCATTGATTCCAAGGCCATCTAGGTGACACACTTGAGACGAGAGGAATAGTTTAATCAATAACAAGATGTACGCCTTCCAATGTGCAGGTTATACATAGTTTTGACCATTGGCAAGGTTGTTTTTTTAATGCTCTCAAGGTAAAGAATGTTGCATTACAGGAGTCGGGGGGGAAAAACGTTCCCTGGGATCTTGGTCATTAGGGCACCGTATTATTCACTTAGAAACGCTACCACCATCTGCCCAGTTAAAACGAACTCTTAATCATCTACGACATGGTCTGGCAATAGTGATGGGCTGCTATAAGGGCTTCTATGCCTTAGAAAATAGCAACATTGGGTACTCATTTCGGTAGTCATCCTTGAAGAAAGCAATGTGTGGCTGTTTACCATTGTGGGCAGACAAAACGAGAGACTCCAGGATCTATTGTGCATGTAATTGCAAGATTGTTTCATTCTTGCAGGGATGACCTTAATCCAGTTTTTTGCATCATTCGCAACATACGTATGGTTGCCACAAGTGGAATGAGTGTATCCTCTAAGGTTGAAAGCCATGTGCTCATGGCAATAACAATCGACGAAACAAAAACGCCAAGAACTCTTGTGCATGCAATTTCAGGATTGTACCATACTTGCAAGGATGAACTTAATCCACTTTTCTATATCAATTGCACCATATCTATGGTGCCACAAATGTAATGATGGTCTATCCTCTGAGTTTGCAAGCCGTGCATGCACAATAAACATGTGCAAAACAGAAGCATTCTTCATCAAGGGAATTCCACACAGAAAGGCATTATCTTTCATAAAGGTTTGTTGAAATAAGAAACTAAAGGTGCATATTGGCAATGCTGATGCTAAGGCGAGTTGAGGAGTACTAGTTTTGCAACATTCATAGGAGGCAACAAAACCTAGTGCTTGAGCCATTGCAGATCGCATTTGTTGTGCAAAGAGGTTTATGAGAGCCACCCGAGGCCAGCATCTGTAGAGAGGAACCATATATTTACATAGAAAGGGCGTACGTAACACATTGACCTTCAGAGAATAGCCTTTGAAGTAGCCAAATCAAGCCCAAAGAATTGGATGATGCCAGTGTGTGAGTAAGATGCTCATACCTCCTTTGAATATAGCAATCATATTATAAGGATGCAACCCAAACCCAAGATTGACCGGTCTTCTTGATACCATGAAGAAGTGGTAGATGGAAAATAATTAGCCTTATTCATTCCTATTCATATCATTGATTGATCACATACCGCGGACACTTTACACAAAAACTTCAACATACATATGTACGTACGCAAGCACGTACGTACATACATATATAAAATCATACATACATAAAGAGTCTTGCATGAAAGGTTTCCCTCTCTAGGAAAGTCATGAATGTGATATAAACAACCTCGATAGACTAAAGACTAGCAAGTACATTCGTTTGAAAAGCTTGAAAGACT
This sequence comes from Ceratopteris richardii, assembly GCA_020310875.1. Lineage (NCBI taxonomy): Eukaryota > Viridiplantae > Streptophyta > Polypodiopsida > Polypodiales > Pteridaceae > Ceratopteris > Ceratopteris richardii. The sequence continues at coordinate 25,745 of MU264327.1, forward strand.
AACAACTACATTTCTTTGAAAAATGTGAAGGACTAACAAGCACATTCCTTTGTAAAATGTATAGGCATCGAGTATGAAACATTACGGAAGCTTGGTGAGAACGACAATTAGTTTTTTAGAATATTCTATTCAATTTGTCGTCGCCCACTTTCTTTGTACTATGGTAATGAAGTTTGATTGTAGGCACTTCTTCTGAAAATGCCTTTCTATCACCTTTTTCTTTCCTTTCTTATAGATATAGATCTTATGTATAATGATAGGACTCTTCCACTTTTAAGGATCCACTTTAGTTTGAATTTGTTATTTTCTAAGGTTGACTCTCTATCATGCTTTTTCTTCTTTGCAGTCGGGAGAGGAGGGGGGCAGGGAAGCGGGGCGGGGGGGGGGGGGGGGGGGGGGGGGGGGGGGGGGGGTCAGATTTAGAACCTTACTAAGAGTCAGCCGAATTTGAGGGCTCTTGGGGCACGAGACGAAGAATTGATCCAGGTCTTCTCTCGTATTGGGCATTTTTTACACCATGGAGACGCACCCTAGATTTTGTTCGCTTTGGCATTGGTCCTCGTACTTCTATGGAGAATTTCCCACATGAGAACTTCTTTTTTGTTCTCAGTGAGAGGATGCAATAGATCTGCAAACTTGAATTTCCATCGTATCTACAACCAATTAACACACCACCTTTTATTAAGCAGGTTATAAAAGTTGAAGTTCTTCTTGATTTTGGAACGATCCAACATATTGTTACTATTAATTCATCGCAGACTTTTAAGGCATGAAAACTCCTAGCCAACCATGGGGTCCATTTGCATGTTCGATGAGGCATTAATACCACTTATAATGAAGTCTCGATGCTCTAACTCAACTATGCGGCTGGAATCAATATATTCAAATCTGATCCAATGTCTTCTATCCTAGTTCCAAGGGTTCTTCTACAAACGAAACTCTTAGCTCAAGAGCCTTCTAACTCTTTGAAGGTGTCTCCTCTCCACACAATTAATGCCAACAACTGGGAATCAAATGGATTCATTTTTTGTTATGCTTGCACCCACATCCAATCATTGCGCACAATTCAAAAGCTTCGTATTGTTCCATTCCTTCAAAGGTGAACCCACAAGAGAGTATAAAGCTAATGGACACACATAATGGCTGGTATATTTACTTCACATATATGTTTCTTTTTTGCCACATCATCAATACTGAGGGTGAATAGGCATAGGAAGGTTCGGAGATGGATTCATGATGCTTCTTTGCAGTGATTCGAAGGCCATCTCGGTCACACAGTTGAGATGAGAGGAATAGTTTGATGAATAACAAGATGTATTCCATCCAATGTGGAGGCTGTACATAATTTTGACCATTGGGAAGGTCTTTTGACAATGGTTCATTACAAGAATTGTGGAAAGTCCCATGGGAGCTTCGTCAGCTACAACATAATATTATTCAGTTAGATACGCTGCCACCATCTATTGAGTGGAAACAAAGAGTGAATCATCTACGATGTCGTCTACCGATAGTGATGGACTGCTATGAGGGCTTGTAGGCCTTAGAAAAGAACAACATTGGGTACTCCTTTCGGTATTCAACCTGGAAGAATGCAATGTGTGGCTGGGTTCCATTGTCTGGAGAAAAAACAAGAAACTCTAGGAAGTATTGTGCATGTAATTGCAAGATTCTGCCATACTTGCAGGGATGACCTTAATCTACTTTTGTGCACCATTCATAAAATATGCATCGTGCGAAAAGGAATGACCGTCTATCCTCTGACGTTGAAATCCATGCGCTCACGACAATAACAATCTGTCAACCAAAAACTCCAGGAGCTGTTGTGCATGTCATTACAGGATTGCACCATACTTGCAAGGATGAGCTCAATCCACGAATGGAATGATGGGCTATCCTGTGAGTTTAAAATCCATGCACGTGCAATAAACATGTGCAAAATAGAAGCATTCTTCATCAAAGGATTTGCACATAGAGGGGCATTATCTTTCATAGGATGCTGTTGAAGTAAGAAACTGAAGTTTCATATTTGCAATGTTGATAGTAAGGCGAGTTGATGAGAAGTAGGTTCTGCAACAATCATAGGAGGCAACAAAACTTGGTGGTTGCGCCATTGCGGATGGCATTTCTTGCACATAGAGGCTGAGGAGAGCCACCTCAAGCCAGCATTTGAAGAGGCGAACCATATCTTCACACATAAAGGGCATGCACAACATATTGACCTTGAGAGAACGGCATTTGAAGTAGCAAAATAAGGTCCAAAAAAGTGGATGAAGCGAGTGTGTAGTAGGATGCTCATACCTCCTTTGAATAGCAATCATATGAGAAGGATGTAACAAAAACCCAAGATTGACCGGCCTATTCATATCATTGATTGTTCACTAACCGCGGACACTTTAGATCAAAACTCCAATAATACATTATGTATGTACGCACGCACGTACGTACATACATATATACAATCATACATACATAAGAGTTTTTCATGAAAGTTTGTGGGCTTTAGGGAAGTCATGAATGTGATAAAAACAACCTCGATATACTACAGACTAACAGTACATTCCTTTGAGAAATTTGAAAGACTAACAACTATATTCGTTTGAAAAATGTGAAGGACTAACAAGTACATTATTTTATAAAATGTATAGGCATGGAGTATGAAACATTACGCAGCTTGATGAGCACAATAATTAGCTTCATGGAAGATGCTATTCGATTTGTTGCACCCACTTCCTTTGTATTATGGTAATAAAGTTTGATTGTGGGTACTTTCCTGAAAATGCCCCTCTATCACTTTTTTTGCCTTTCTTAAAGCTTTACATCTATATGTAGAACGATGGGGTTCTTCCACTCTTGAGGATCCACTTTCGTTGGAATTTTTTGTTTTCTAGGTGACTCTCTGTGATGTGTTTTTTCTTTTTTTTTTTGTGAGGTGGGGGGGGGGGGGGGGGGGGGGGGGGGGGGGGGGGGGGGGGGGGGGGGGGGGGGGGGG
>MU264328.1:0-17500 GCA_020310875.1 Ceratopteris richardii
TGTATATATTTGTATGCATGTGTATATATGTATATATCTATATGTGTGTGTGTGTGTATGTGTGTGCGTGTGTGTGTATATGTGTATTTATATGTAAATAGGCTAAAAACCCTAATCCTATTTTTATATATTTGATGTAAAGAAAACCTTAAAATCGTAACTTTATATATTTAATTATATATATTTAATTAAACCACTAGCTATTTTCATATTTATTTATCTATACTGAAATTGTATATGTGTGTCTATATGTGTGCATGTGTGTATGTATGTGTGTGTGTATATGTGTGTGTGTATGCATTCATGTGTGCATGTACGTGTGTGTGTGCATGCATGTGTGTATGTATGTGTGTGTATGTAGGTGTGTGCATGTGTGTGCGTGCATGCATGTATATGTGTATGTATGTATGCATGCATGTGTGTATAAATATGTATGTATGCATGTGTGTACATGTGTGTGTGTATGTATGCATGTGTGTACATGTGTGTGTATGTATGCATGTGTGTATATGTGTATGTGTATGCATGTGTGTATATGTGTGTGTGTATGTATGCATGTGTGTACATGTGTCTGTATGTATGCATGTGTTTGTGTGTGTATGCATGCATGTGTGTATATGTGTGTGTATGTATGCATGCATGTGTGTATATGTGTGTATGTATGTGTATGTATGTGTGTGTATGCATGTGTGTATATGCGTGTGTGTATGTATGTGTGTATGCATGTGTGCGTATGCATATGTGTATATGTGTGTGTATGTATGTGTGTATGCATGTGTGTGTATGCATATGTGTATGTGTGTGTGTGTATGTGTGTATGCATGTGTGTATATGTGTATGTGTGTGTATGGATGCATGTGTGAATATGTGTGTGTATGTATGCATGCATGTGTGTATATGTGTGTATGTATATGAGTGTGTGTGATGCATGTGTGTATATATGTGTGTATGTAGTGTGTATGCATTGTGTGTGTATGTGTGTGTATGCATATGTGTATACCTGTGTGTCTATGTATGTGTATGTGTATGTATGCATGTGTGTATATGTGTATGTGGGTGTATGCATGCATGTGTTTATATGTGTGTGTATGTATGCATGCATGTGTGTATATGTGTGTATGTATGCATGTGTGTACATGTGTGTGTGTATGAATGCATGTGTAGATGTGTGTGTGTGTGTATGTGTGTGTGGTTGTATGCTCATCTTCCGATCTCTATCTTCCTCTCTTTCATCTCTCTTTACCTCTCTCTCTCTCTTTATCGCTCTATCTCTCTCTCTCATCTCTCTCTCTCTTTCTCTTTCTCTCTCTTTCTCTCTCTCTCTCATCTCTCACTCTCTTTCTCTCTCTTTATCTCTCTATCAATAGAGAATAAAACAACCAATTATAGATATGTCTTTCTTTTGGATTGTTGTCGTCAAAGCATAATGTATGTCGTCTATTGTCAAATTCCAAAGAATGGACGCTAAAAAACTTCTGCAAAATCAAAGAGAAGAGAAATTATAAAACATAAAGCATAGAGAAAGACAAAGGCTAAGAGTATGCACACCACTTACCAAGATGTGAGATCTAAACAAAGAGAGAGTGTGTGTGTGTGTCTGTAGAGAGAGAGAGATCTGTGTGTGTGTGCACAAAACAATGCAGGTCATAATTCGGTTCACGTGCACAAGTTCGATAGAAGCAAGCAGTACTCAGTGTAAAACATGCGTAAAATTTTGAGTTTTTCTCTCGGGTTCTTCGTATGTTTAAAACATGGGCTCGATATACTCCTGGGTATGGGCATCGGTATGGACGTCCATAATTTCCAGTAAATTATTGATGCTTATACCAACGAGTGTACCGACCCATATACCGACGCTTATACGGCGGTCGAGAGACATCCCAACGATCCATTTTAAATTGTCATACCAACGGTCACTTGACCGTCAGTATCTTTAAGTGGACTTTTCCAATGTTTATACTGACGTCGGGAGTGAGGATCAGTATAGGCGCTTTCATTGTCCACTATTTGAGGACTAGTGCCTGCCTCGGAACTCATTCTTATAGCCTCTACCATGTTGACGAATTGGTCGCTGGTTCTGTGAGAATATAAATGAATGTTAGAATCGCAATGGACACAAATTGACCATGTGTCCCCGTTACAATATTAACCTGATGAATTGTGATGTGGTTAGCGAGTTAGTTAGTGTGTGTGCGATCGTGAGTGTGAAGCATGATTAGTGGATGACGGTTTCCTAGATGCTACTTGGAGTGGTGTAATGGTGTATGGATGTGGTTAGTATGTGGGGTGCGTTACATAGTGCGATCAGGGGTTATTACAAGATTTGAGTTGCCAAAGATAATGTGTGGCTTTACATTTTGATTTTATGGGGACTTTAGAAGGCTCTACAAGAGTGTCTACTTGGCAATGAGGCTTTTTAGTGACCGATTTACCAGTGATCTTGCTGGAGCATGTGGATGGATATGTGACTGTGCGTGCCAAACTATTATGGGTATCGGCTTTTTGAGTGTGTGAATACTAATTCAAAGTTCGTTGTTTCTATATGGCTATTTGAGCCCGCAAACAAGGCTTAGGCACCCAAATTTGTCTTGATTGTGGGTTGGCATTCAGTGCCTTCTTGGGTACCTAGATAGACTTTACTTTTGTAGGTGAATCTTTGAAAGACTTCTTATTCATGTCCTATCGTCGATCATTAGCATGACATTTAGATAGTGGTTGTAACTTAACTGCAATAGGATGCTCACCTTTTTCGTCGCCATACTTGTTTCGGTGGCTGAGACACCTTGCTTTGTACTCTCCTTTGGTTTTGAGCATAGGCTATCTGCTTCGTCTGTGTTCCGTACTCTTTTGGTTGTCGTGTCCTTACCACTTTTGGAAAAGATAAGCTCCATCCTATCCTTGGCTTCTTTGTTGAGAACACCATCCCTCTGCATCACAGAGTTTTGGACAAGAATAGCATCATCATCTTCATGTGTACTCCTGGAAGCACTAGGAGTTGGTGCCTTTCCTAGTTCCTTGAGTGCTTCATTTTCTAACTCAATTGTAATGCGATTTTGATCTACCCAGACCTAAAGAAGTCCACTTCTTAGGTTTAGGTTGACTACATGATCGTAGATCCAGTCTTGACCCAAGACAAGAGGTTCAGTGAGATCCTTGTCTTGACACAGTAGCACTTGAACTATCAAGAGAACATCTTGAATGTTCCACCTCACCCATGCAAGGGGTTTCCACACCTCCCAATCCTATGAGATAATCTTTGATAGGATTGACCTCTAGTTGCAATTCTTGACAGTAAGAAAGTCTAACCACAATAGTAACTACACCTAAGTCAATCAAGGCCCGTTCAGTCCTTGCACTATTTCCTTGTCCTATGTCTAAGGTTACAAAAGGACGTTGGTCAATATTTATTCTATGGGAACTTACACCTGAGACTTCACACATAGCCATGTGAGACCCTGGAGCTGCATAGGCATCTGACCTAGGCTGATCTCTACCTTGTCATCTCAATTTCATTCTTCGGATCCATTCCAAAAGCTTTTTTGTGCACTTCTTCTTGGATTCGTTTTTCTTCTTCTTTGTGTTTCTTGGCAGTGTTAAGTCGATTTTTCCATATTTTTTCAATCTCAAATCAAGTTCATATGAAGATTTACGAAGAATTTTAACTTTGGGCTCTTGATATAATTTGACTCGGCATCCACTAATGTAACTTGGTAGGATATCACCTTCTAAGGTGGCTAATTCGACTGCCCCACTTGTTGATATTCTGTTAATAATCATGGGTCCATAGCCACACTTCTCTAGCTTTCGTGCATGTTGTTTCAGGGTGTACAAAGAAACTAAGTCTTCGGCCATCAAGCCTTTATCCTTCACATGGGCATCGAAGTATGCCTTTTGTCTTTTCTTAGGTGAATAAATCCCTACGACTGCTCTCAGTCTTGTTTCACCTAACCATTCACGATCAAAGATCCTTGAAGAGATCTCATGCCTTGTCCACTCATGCTCCTATGCTACGTTCATTTTATGTATCAAGAAGTCCAATGGTAGCACTACATTTTGGCCAAATACCATCTAAAAGAGTGTGGCTTGGAGTACCATTTTATAGGCAACTCTATATGCCCAAATAGCGTGGTGTAGCTGTTTGTCCCAATTAGGGTGTTTATTATTCACTAATTTGGTCAACACATTGCATAGAATCTTATTGGTGCTTTCAGCTTGCCCATTAGCTTGTGGATGATAGGGAGCAGACTTCTTGTGTATTACCGAGAACTCTTGGAGAAGATTTGCAATGACTTCATTCAAGAAGTGTGTGCCTCTATCACTTACTAGCTATATCGGTAGTCCATATCTAGTGGACACATTCTCAAATAAGAACTTAGCTATCGTTTGAGCATCGTTCTTCATTGTGGCTTTTACTTCTGCCCACTTGGTGAGGTAATCTATAGCCACAATGATGTATTCAGCACGAGAACCCTTAGCTGGGGGATTAATAGGGCCCACAAAGTCTATTCCCCACTTGGAGAATGCCTATCCATCCATCATAGGTTTGAATGGCATCTCATCTTTACGTATAGGATATTGCGTTTGCTGACAGACGTCACACCGCTTCACATAGGTATGTGCATCCATGTGAAGATTTGGCCACAACAAGCCTGCAAATAGGATTGCCTTAATCACACGGTCTGGTCCAACGTGTCCTCTTGCTAGAACTTGGTGCGCAGTTTCCAAAATCTTAAGATATTCACTCTCATGGACACATATTCTCATATATCCATCTTTTCCATGCTTGTATAGATTATCACCAATAAGTGCATAATCTAGGGCTTCTTGTTCTAAACTTCTTTCCTAGCCTCGATCATATCTTGAGGGAATGTTTTTGTCCTCAGGAATGCTACCAATGGTTCACTCCAATCTCGTATTAGAGACATTTGGTACAGTGAAGCGTGCTCCACACGTGGTCTAGTATGATAGACTGGGCATTCCTTAACACAACCTATGGACATCTGCTTCCATAGTTGGCCACTACACTCTGAGTCCCTTAGTGTATGTAAAGTTCTTTGCCTTGAGTAGTGTTGCTCGAATGCACCCACATGTGCTAATTGCAACCATTTCGCGTACTCTTCCTCTTCCACACAACAAGCTAATATCCCTTGATTAGTATGCTTGTACATACTTCCCGCCATGATATGGTACTTTTGGGCTTTTAGTACCTTCCTATCTTGAGTGTTCATTACTGGAAGTTTTGGTCCATATGTCAATACTTGCACTAATGTCTTGGCCCACTGCGGTACAACTTCCAAATTGAACAAGTAAGCATCATGAAGATCATCTGATACTCCTTGTGGGGCCTCTCTGGATGTGAGCCTCGAGAGATGATTTTCTCTCAAGTGAGTCTTGCCTTTCCTCACCACTACCTCAAAGTCACCACTTTCCTCGAGTTTGCTCATCTTGTTTGCCCATTGCCTTTTCATTCTCCCTTGACTATCCCTCCAAGCTCTAGTCCTCTTCTTAGTTATGTTCTCAATCTCACTAACCACGGAAATACTTTCCTCGCCTAAGCCTTGGTTTTGGTGAAAAGATTGAGCTCTAGTGACCACTTGCACTAGGGCAGTGGAAGTTACACTTCATATAGAGTCTACAACTAGCCCAATTACATTGATAGGAGTAATTTTTGGCATATTGTTGGGTTCTTAGGACAATCTCACAAGAGATGTTCTTTCCCACAATCAGGACAAAAACCTTGAATTGTTACAGACTGGGGTTGTGTAGGTGCAGACATAGGGTAATCACGAATGAGGTGATCGCTCTAACATCGGTAGCACGGTCCTCTAGGAAACGGGGGTCTTACTTGCCTAGGTTGAGGTCTAGAGATGGGGTTTGCGTACATGATGTTTGCATACTCTGGATCCCAACTAGGTTCACTCGAGTCTTCATAATAATAGGACTCATTATGCTCAAGTGACTGCATGTAGTAAGCCTGTAGGTTATTAATGAGAAGAGTCGAAACTATGATCACTAAGGTCACTTTCCAAAAGTAATGGAGTTACTGGCACTAAAGCTCTATTCAGCTTTTCTTCTGCTGTTGCGTACTTTACTAGAATCACATTGGCTGGAGTTGGAGGTTGTTGAGCTAACATAGGCTGAGGCCTTTGTTGGGTTTGGTAGGGTTGCTGATAGGGTTGTTGTGGTCTACCATATTGTTGTGGTGGGAACTGGTTATGGTATCTTCCCTATTGTGGATATGGCTAAGGATAATTTTGTCTGACAGTTTGTTTGTTATAGGGACAATCTTGTGCACTGTGGTTAGTGTATCTTCGTTCAATGGTGTAGTATTGGCTCCTAGGGTTCACTTGGGGTTGAGCCATAATGGGAAATACATTCACCATATGGTTGCCTCCATAAGTATAACATCTTTTCACTAGGGAAAACCTTGGTATCTGTATGCTTGAGACTCCTAACTTCTGAGCTACTTTCTTTGCAAGTTCCTCAATACATGTGGATGGATTTGAATTGAGGCTACTAGAGCTATCCAAATCTTTGTAGATTTTTGAAAGCTCTAATTCCTCCCCTAGGTTATCCTCAATGTCTATGCACATGCGTACACACTCTTCTATGGTTCTACGGTCCTTCAAGTACACATATGATCTCAATTTGGTACTTAGCAATCTGTCCAAGAATAAAGCCACTTGTTTGGTTGGTGTGGGTAACTCAAGAATGGGGCATCTCTCTAGCTATTGCCTAAATCTTCTTCATGCAAGTCCAACTGTTTCTTGAGGTGTTTCTTGAAGCTATGTATCAGTGAGGAAGTATTGTGTCGTATGCCACTCTTAGAAAATTTTGTGATAAAGGCTTCTAGCAGTTGGTCTATATCCTAAACTGACCTTGGTGAAGCGGTTGAAACCAAGTTAGTGTGGTGTTCTTGAGAAATCTACCAAAGCCATTATATTAAGTGAACAAGTCTTCAACTTGTTCAGCTCTCAAAACTTGCCTAAACTCTACCACATGATCGTACGGGTCTCTAGTGCCATTAAAGCAATTCTTCATGGACTTAACTAGTTGTGTAGGCCTCAAGGTCCTAGTGTGTTCCCTAGGCCTTGACACAGTGAATTCATCTGGATTCCTTTGATTCCTTGGTTCTCTATGTCTCTCATTTTCCATTCTATCAGCCTCTATTCTTGTTCATTCTCTTCCTATTGAGTTATCAAAGCTTACTTCTGGCGTGTCTCTACTCCTCTCCCTTTGAGCTCCATGAGCTTGGGATGTTAGAGCTCCTTGGGGACCATAAGAGACATTTCATCTTGGTTGGGGGAAGACAAATTCGCCCTTCCAAGTGTAGGCATGCCTACCATGTTCTGAGACCACAAAGATCCCCTCTGAAGTATTTTCTAGGTAGATCACTTTTCGTAGGCTATCAAGATCTTTAAACTCATAGGTTGTGAGCATTCCTACTTCATTAGGCTGGTGAGTCTTATACCTCCAAAAGGCCTTGGTAGTCTCTCAATTTAAGATCAAATATATGCTATTATTGTCTTGGGGAACCCACTCTGGAGTGATGATTCTTGTCAAGGCTGATTTGCCTCGGGGAGTTCTAGGCTCTCTTCTTAAGTTCCCTTGCTCTATGTCACCTATGTCTATCTTTGGAGTCACATTACCAAATTCATCTATTCTATCTAGTTGGTTGGTGACTACGTACATTGTTCCTTCCTCATCTAGCTATGCAGCATTTTCAAACTTGACCACTAGATGTTCTAGTCCAAGGTGGTATGCTAGTGCTTTGGATGCCCTTTGATACTTTGAATGAACCTATAAAAGTCCCAAAGTGAGCTCAAGATTTAAATTCAAATGACATAACAAACCATTTTCATTGATGTACTTCAGAGACCAAATTGCCCTTATTCTTTATGGAAAACAATCCTAGAGATCGCTACGTTTTCTTCCCTCGGGGTATGGTCAACGAGCTTTCCAAGCAGCCTAAGATCACTCCAAGCAGATTTCGTATGAGGAAGTTATGATAGTTTAATGTTCTAGGGTTAAAACAAGGTTAAAATAGGCTAACAAGCAAGCTCGATTTCTCAATTTACTTGTGTAGGGGCCTCACAATGCACTAACTGCTTGATATTTATGCACACAATTACCCCAAATTTTGAAATATAAAACCTTAAAAATTTGCCAAAAATGGTTGTCAATCGCGATCGCGAAGGTTGTCAATCGCGATTGATAGAGCTGTCCATTGGGGCTTGTCAATCACGATCGACATGTCAATTGCAATTGATGGTGTCAATCACAATCGAGAGAGTCAGTTGTGAGGGTTGTCAATCACGATTGACGGTGTCAATCGCGATCGACACTTTTTCTGCAAATTCCAGCGTGAATTCAGTCGATCGGCACTGTGTTTGTCACGATGGACACGTGTACACAGGATTTATTGTGTCAATCATGAAATTTCAATCGATCGTGATCGACGGTGTCAATTGTGATTGGCTCAGTCCTATGTGGCAATCTGTTGTGGCTATCAATCACGATTGATAGGGTCTATCGATCGCGATTGACAGGGTCTGTGAGTCATGATTGATAGAGAATTAAGGATTTTTTTAACTGTGGTTAGTGATTTAGGATGTGCTCATCATGTGTTATGGTGGTGCTCTTTGTTTTACCAAATGTCGAACTTTTCTGTCGATTGTGATCGACAGAGGTAAATGTCTTGGGACCTACACATAAATTTTCTCATTTGTTGGGGCTGTTGCAGTTGCTATGGAAGCTCGTACTTGCCATAACACTCAAGAAAACACACAAAACAAGTTCGCATACAAGCTCTCTCTCTTGCTCTCACTCTCGCTCTCCAGTGGAAATGAGGAAATGAATGGAGATGGAGGTATATGGCCACACTGGTGAATATGATGATGAGTGGATATGGTGTCTAGAGTTGAAGAGGAAGGAAAAAATAAGTAAATCAAGTAAAAGATAATGCTTAGCTACTCTTCCGACATCTCTACTCTATGTCTTACCATCACACGCTCATCCTCAAAGCTCGATCCCCAGCAACGACACCAAAATTTGGTGTAGCTCAGTGGTGAGTAGCACCTCCTTTTTTGTCAATCCAGGAAGACATGAGGATGGTATGAAGACCTCGAGCAAGTGATGTGCACAAGTGGTGATGGAGAAGCACACAAACATGCACACACATACACACACACACATAAGAGCAAAGAGTGAGACAATGGAAGCTTTGATTAAGAACAAAACACAATTAAGCAATGGCTGCTAGCACTTCCACTCCCATGAAATCTCCTCCAAATATATTCATGGAGTTTTTGTATACTACAGAGTACAATGGTTGTAAGGATTTGTATGACCTAGTCTGTAGAGTCCCTAATCTTGAAGGGACGATAGCCATGGACTCCGATGTGATCAATGAGATCAATGGTTTTATGGAATTCTATATATTAAGATATGCAATAGATATTCCAACATATGAGTGTAAATGGTTCCCCTTTTTCCTACTTTTCTACATTCAGAAAGGATATGAGGCATTTGTGAAGCGCTTAAAGCATTTCATGGTTGTTGTTGAGGATGCAAGGCACCTGTTACATGACACAGTTCCCTTAACTAAACAATTAAATAAGGTATCTTTCCTATGTTGCAACAACCATCTTTTTTGTCAATGAGCCCGAACCTACACCCATGGACCTACCTCATCTTGTTACTGGGGGTTTTGTAGATGACAAGAAGGAACTCCAGACAGAAGCTCTCAACTTATTAGAAGAGAGTCAAAACATTTGCAGAGAAGTTCCACAAGGAGTAGTGGACAAATTAAAGGAAGCCAGTACATAGAATAGTCCACCCTCTAACTTAGATCTCGTGGAACCCACTCTACCAGAGATATAGATGGAAATGTTTTCAGTTGTACTTTTCAATGGAGAATAATTTTGTTACTACAGGCTATTGAGACGACATTCGGTCTATGCCTCGATGAATGCCTAAGTATTTTTTGCTCGACCTCGGATGTTCCCATGGACAACACTCTAACATTATAAAAAAGACAACAATTCCACTCAGTGATTCAGTTGCAGACACCATTGCATTTGTGTAGGAAGAGAATTTGAGTCATGCCAACCAAAATGCCATAGAAGAAGATCTGGCCATAAAGAATTTTGGAGAAGAAGATTCCAACATCCCCTGTTTTGGAGCAAAGTGGCATGGCTCACTCATTGACTCTACTAGATGCAATTGGAAGAGGAGAGGATGAAGATAGGCTTCAAAATATAAGTATCTAATGACATTTATGGTTGTCTCGTATTCATACAAGATGTATCTATTTAATTTTATGATGGTCTATGTGTAGGAAGCAATTGAAGTCAATAAATTTGCAGCAAGGAGTGGTGGTGACGGTGTTGCCTGTGGCCATGGCTCTTGCTTGGCACATTACATTGGGAAATTTCCAAAGGAAGATTTTGTAATAATCCACAAGGACTTCCCCCTTAAGGAAACTTCATGACTTGGTGTCTAAAGGCCTTGAGCAAAGTTTTGTGCCTATCTACAATAATGCAAGGGATCAATTGTATATTTCTGGTTAGGAAGTCCTTTGCCCTTGCTACCCTAGGAGTAAACTTTAGAGGAAAAATATTAAGTCAAATAGGAATAGCTTTAGGTCTTGGATTGACAGACCCTCAGTTAATATCCAATCAATTTTGACTTACCAATTTCCACTGTCTCTTCAAAGAAGAAAGAATGTAATGGAGAGGCTCAAGGCCAAGAGCCAATTGTAAAAACTTCATAATACCAATCATTGTTTTTCCAATTCCATGTGCATTGTCTTTATGTTTTTGATAATGTCTTAACTTTTGCACACTTTAATCACTCTTTTTCCTATCATTCTTTTTATTTTTGCTGCCCAATATGCATGCAAAGGCCTAGGAATGCAAAAAAGAATTCTTGCCAGAGAAAGGCAGGGATGGGCCTACAAAACTTTTGCAGGTCCCATCCTTGCATTGTTGGGAAGGATTCAAGTGATTGGAAGAGCTGGTGTGGCATTGGATCAGGCCCTTGTGTGCACCGTTCCCACATCCGACGAGTGGCATCTGCGTGTTGGGTGCTTCGCCCTCTCTCTGGTATGGCGATCCTGGTAGGCCCCTACCCCTCGGAATGCGTAAGGCTGTAGGCATCAGGAATGAAAATCTAGATACCACACTAAAATAGGTAAGTCACCGAGTCGATGTGCAGACAAAACTCAATCATACAATGTCATTGCAACTGAAGTCCTCCAATGAAATCTCAATAATACAATGATTCCCGCTACAATGTGGGGCAGTGATATAGAAAACCGCTATAGTGCAGAATGGTGATACAATATGCCACCGCTAGAGTGCGGATCGGCCAAATATAACGTAGACTTCCTGCTACAGTGCAAGAAGATGCCCACAAGCCTCAGCGGTCTTTAGATCTTTTCTTTTCTTCGGTCTTCGGTCCAAGCTCTACTTCAGTCTTCACTTTGCTCCACTTTACTTCAAAATCCATAGAAACCTAGAGGAAAGATCCACAAAAAAGTTCGAGAGGGTAGAAATGCTTTTATTCCGTCTTCAAAATCTTTTCTTCACTTCATATAATCTCTAAAATCATCAACCAGCCCAACCTCGAGGGAAGATCCACAGAAATGTCCACTAGGGGTATGGTAAAAACATGTTAGTACAAATCAAACTAAAAGAAATAATCCCATATTTACTCATCAATTTCACACATCAAATTAACTTTATGTATAACTTCAACGTAGAATGTTTAAGAATCCATACAAACAATCTTAAAGGTAAAACACACATCCAAGCATATCACATTTAAATGCATACTGAATACAAATGCTAGTGTGGATCCCTTCATCAAGCAACATTTGTTCTGATGGGATGTATCCATATCATCCTTGCAAAGTTATGGCCATTTCTTCCCCTTTTTCTTTCTTTCCTTTCTTCTTCTTCTTTTTCCTCCATCTTTCCTTCTTCTTCTTTCTTTCTTTCTTTCTTTTTTTTTATCTTCTTCTTCTTCTTCTTCTTCTTCTTCTTCTTCTTCTTCTTCTTCTTTTTCTTCTTCTTCTTCTTCTTCTTCTTCTTCTTCTTCTTCTTCTTCTTCTTTTTCTCTTTCCCTCTTTTCTTTTCTTCTTTTCCCTTTCTTCTTCTCTCTTTCTTTTCTTTTCCTTTCCTTTCTTTCTTCTTCTGCCTTCTCTTTTCATTTTTCTTTTCCTTCATTTTCTATCCTTTCAATTTTATTTAGTTACTTATTTCTTCTTTCTTTATTTATTTTCCTCTCTTCTTTTCTAGTGAGCAACCTCTCTCTCTCTCTCTCTCGCTCTCTCTCTCTCTCTCTCTCTCTCTCTCTCTCTCTCTCTCTCTCTCTCTCGCTCTCTCTCTCTCTCTCTTTATGCTACCGTGGTGCCTTTTCGTATCTCTCTTTTGGTCTCTCTCTCTCTCTCTCTCTCTCTCTCTCTCTTTGTCTGATTCTCTGTCTACTAGCGATTGCCCTCTCTCTATGACACGACTACCAATAGACTGCCAATCATTGTAGAATCTCTCTCTCTCTCTCTCTCTCTCTCTCTTTATCTCTCTCTCTCTCTTCAATCCATCGAGATTCCTCTGCTCGCCACAATCAAACCAACTGCCATCTCTATTGGCTGGCTCTCTCTCTCTCTATCGCACATAGATGCCTGAATCACTCTAACATGTTCACTACCAAGATTTTGTGAGCACCACCATCAACAACACATGCCACTCTTTGTCTCTCTCTCAACATTCGTGGGACATCCCCTAAATCACTCTCTCTTTCTCTCTCCACGTGGCTCTGCAGTGCCGTCTGTGCATGCTTTTATCGATGTCTGCACAGGGTCTTTGACTCTCTCTCTCTCTCTCTACGATCGAGTTTTGCAGTGAGAACGTCAACAACACTATCTGCACCTCTCTCTTTATGTTTCTCTCTCTCAATTGTCATGTCAGAAACTCTCCCAAGCTTACGATAGTCATGCTCTATGATAGCACGAAAACCTCCATTATAATCGATTGTCATGCTCACATATTGCACAAGAGGTACCTTTACTAACATCCATCAAGATACCTTCACTTGTGATTCTCGATAAATGCTCTCTTGCAGTAACTAGTTCTCTACAAAGACAATCAGTGCAATAGAATTCTTCAACAAAGGCTCACATTTGTGGAACCAAAAATCTAGCCTGTCAAACAGTATTGGTCGGCCTACAAGCTAAACCCATGAGGATCATTCAAAAATGGAAAAGAGGAAGGATCTCTAAATGTACAAACTTCATGGGCAAAGTAGTTTAGCCTCCAAGCCCCTCTCTCTCTCTCTACATGTGTCCTATTCTCTCTCTCTAGTTGCACTACCGTAAAGTATGAACAAGAAGATGAACATGAACATAAATGGACAAAGAGTATACCTAGAGGGAAGATCCACAAAAATGTCCACAAGGAGAAACAAATGAGGCTTGGCCCCTATTTATAGGTTCCCCCCTTCTCCCCTTGGGACTATTCTCTAGAAGCTTCTAACCTCCTTACTTAGCTTTCTAATTCCAGAGTCATCTTGCATGAT
The DNA here is from genome assembly GCA_020310875.1 of Ceratopteris richardii. Lineage (NCBI taxonomy): Eukaryota > Viridiplantae > Streptophyta > Polypodiopsida > Polypodiales > Pteridaceae > Ceratopteris > Ceratopteris richardii. The sequence goes on from MU264328.1 coordinate 13,579, forward strand.
CATTTTCTATTTTGGGAAAATCACACCCCTTATTTCTAGTTTTTATTTTTCTCCTTTTATTTTTCCTAAACTAAGTTTTGGATCACAGTATATTTACAAGATTAATTAATCTAAGGGTTTGGACTTAGGATAAAAAGATAATTTCAAGGATCGAGGTTAGGGTCTTTGGTTGGAGAAATTAGGGGTTTGCCGACAATAACATTGTTTTATAATACATTACTTCATTGATCATGTCTATCTCCTTCTCTGCTATGTTTACTCAAAATAGTGTACTTAGGATGACCATATCTCCGTGATCTGTGCACCATTTTTCATATTCTATAGCTTGTTGGAATCAGCTCATAGTCTACTACAAGTTTTCAATGTTTAAAAGGATTTGCTTTAGCGAATTGGGTGAAAAATGCCTCGAAGTGCTCACTAGTCATTCTATGCATAGTCCTTAAAAAATCGGGGGTAAGCTATTGATTGTTAAATTGATTGCTGAGTATAGTGTATCATTTTAAGTGATTTCACTTGGAATCATTAGCTTTCTAAGCTAATTTGATTCACCCAAAAGGAATTTTCCTAATTGCTAGTGTACTGTGAGCACTGAGCAAAATATCCAGTAGGTGTCAAGACCAAAAGAGCAAGTTTTTGGTCACTAGCTATTTGCAAAGTTATCTATTTGATCTAATTGTTTGAAGCATCATCTCCAAAGCACCGACACTTATTTAGTATCATTAGCAAGCTAAAGGTGCCTGTTATCAAACTGTGAGGTGAGAGAGGGCAGGTACAAAGCAGGGATTAGCAGTACCAACTCATCCTCTTGTGGTATCCATCCATCTCTCCCAAGAGTGGTGTGAGAGCAAATTGAGGTAAAATGGGAGATGGTTTCCCTTCTTTTATTGATAAATTGGATAGGAATAACCATCAAGATGGTCCTTGAGGATGAAGAAATATCTACAAGGAAGGAGTCTCAATGGATACATATCAGGAGATGAGGAGATGCCCATTTTCAGAAGCAAAGGACAACCTACAAGAGAGGAGCTTGAAAAATCAACTCATGGTGTGCCAAAGATGCATTAGCAAGGTCATTTATACTTAACTCTATCTCTGAATTCCTTCTTCCACACATTAGGAATTGTAAAACATCCCAAGAGACTTGTGATACATTGTCTTCATACTTTCTTCCAATACAAGAGCTAGAAAGAATCAATTGTGGATTGAGTTTACCACTCAAAGTAAGCAACCCATGTAAAGTGTTTCAGAGTATGTGACCAAAGTGAAAGAAGTGGCTGACCAATTGGCAAGCATAGGGGAGGAGATTGAAGAGGAGGAAATTTTGAGACAAGTAATCAATGGCATCAAGGCAGATGATAAGTAGGAAGCTTTCACAACTGCTATGGACCTTTACGTGGATATGCAGATTCCAGATCTTACCAAACTCATGGGATAACTCTTTACTCATGAAGACTTGCTCAACAAAAATGGAGAATCATCAAGAGGTAACAAATCTTCTGCCCTATGCACAGATAAAGGAAAGTCTAAAGATAAAGGGAAGAACAAGAAAGTAGAGGATAAAGGTACTACTTCTCAAGCTAACTATGCAGGGAGAGGTACGAAATCAAGAGGTAGGGGCAGAGGAGGTAAGCAAGGTAGGGGGAGACCTTTCAACTTTTCCCCATGCAACATATGTGGACTGTCTAATCACACTATAGATGAGTGTTATAGGAACTTCAAGAATAGAAGAGGAAGAGGATATCAAAGAGGTGGCTACTAACAATCAATAGGAGGGTTCAACCATAATCAAGGCTACAACCATGGCTACAACAACAACAATTACAATAACAACTATCAAGGAGGATACAAATCAAGAAAGGACTACAACAATTACTTAGAGGATCAAGAGGATTCTCTTCTCATTATGAAATTGACTTCAAAAAAAGTATGAATGATGAGCACCTCTTCTACATTGACTCCGGTTGTTCAAACCATGTAGCAGGCAATGTAGCTCTTCTCTCTGATCATGAGGAGCCCAAGGGAAAGCATCAAGTACAAACAGGTGATCACACCAAGCATTCAATTGTCAAGGTAGGAAATGTCAAAGCTTTTGATGGAAATACAAATCTGTTGAGCAGGGTTCTAATGTACCTATAGCCAACAAGAATTTGATGAGTGTTTGATAGATTGTGGAAAAGGGTTTGCAGATTAGGTTCAATAAATATGGAGCTTTTGTGGAGGACCCCCATCATGGATTCAAGAGAATCGCCAAGGGAGTAGGTAGACTATTTAATTTGAGCTTGAGGACTCTAGAAACATTGCACTTTATAATTACAAAGATCAAACATTGTCAGAGCTTGAGATTTGGCATAAAAGGTTAGGGAATATTGGTGAGAGAACCTTGAAGCAAATATGTAGATACCTAATGTATCCAAGCAACACATGATCTATAAATGTGGTGCATGTCATTTTGGTAAATCACACAAGTTACCCTTCTCAAAGAAAGGTTACATGCATGAGGATTACTTGGAACTTGTCCACACAGATGTGTGGGGACCAAGCAAGGACCCTTCAATTTCTAGCTCAAGGTACTTTGTGTCTTTCTTTGATGATTTCAATAGGTGGAATATCTTGTACTTTATGAAACATAGAGATGAAGTGTTCAGTTCCTTCAAGAAGTATCTTGCACTTGTGGAAAACCAAACGGGAAAGAGCCTAAAGAGACTAAGGTCAGATGGAGGAGGTGAGTACTTCTCCAATGAATTTGATGCATTCTTGCAAGACAGAGGTATCAAAAAGGAGATTACTACAAGGTATACCCCTGAGCAAAATGGAGTAGCAGAGAGGATAAATAGGTTGATTGTTGAAACAACTAGATCAATGCTTAATAGAATAAAGTTACCTAATTATTTGTGGGCAGAGAGTGTATCTACTGCCTCCTATCTTATTAACAAGTTTCCATCCAAATCACTTGATGGGATGACCCCATATGAAGAATGGCATGGTAGGAGGCCATCACTTGATCATTGCAAAATCTTTGGATGTGTTGCTTATGTGCATGTTCCATCTCAAATTAAAGGTAAGCTAGACCCTAAGGCAGAGAAGTGCATCTTCATAGGGTATGTTTTGAATAAAAAGGATATAGGTTTTATAATCCATCCAATAAAGGATTTATGGTCAGTAGACATGTTGTGCTTGATGAGACTTATTATTGGTTTCCAAGCCTCAACAAGGAGGAGCCAAGCCAAATTGAGGACATCAAATCAGATGATGAGGACATCATCAACCTAGAGAAATTCAAAGGGCAAGGCCAAGATGAAGAGGTTGGAAGACTTATGTGAATGATCTAACCAAGCTCTAAGGAGGTCGCAAAGGGAGAGCAAGAAGCCAATCATGTATGGGTATGATACTTCACTAATTAATAAGCATTCCATTTATGTTGCTAAGAACTTGTTACTTGAAGGACCTACTTCATATGAAGAAGCAAAGATGAAGGTAGAATGGAAGGAAGCTATGGATGAAGAAATACAAGCACTCCAAGAGAATGACACTTGGGAGCTAGCACCCAAGCAGACATCAATGAAGGTAATTGGTTCTAGATGGATTTACAAAATCAACAAAAACTCTGATGGATCCATAAATAGGTATAAAGATAGACTTGTGGCTAAGGGTTTTGCACAAACCCAAGGAGTTGATTATGAGGAAACATTCTCACCTATGGCTAAAATCCCAACCATCAGAGTATTGGTAAGTGTGGGTGCATCAAGGAATTGGAATATGTACCAATTGGATGTAAAAAAATGCTTTCCTTAATGGCTCGATTTCATAGGAGGCTTACATGGTTCAACCTCCCAGCGATGAAGATCCAAGGAAGGTAAATTATGTGTGCTAACTGAACAAAGATTTGTATGGTTTGAAGCAGGCACCTAGGGCATGGAATCAT
>MU264329.1:0-12500 GCA_020310875.1 Ceratopteris richardii
ATTATGCGTCTCATCCTTTGCAGTAAACCATGATCATCCTTTCATCGAAGTTTATCGGAAACATTTAGTTGAGAGATATATAGATCAGAATAGATTGCATTGCTTCCTCTATAACTTAATGTGATCTTTTTTCTACCTATAATCTTAAAAAAAAGAATATAACGCGTCATTGTTATTTTAAATAACCTGCAAGCTTTTTTATTGAGAACTCCCTCATATTTCAGTTTGAAGTTTACAAACAAAGAAAACCATAAGAATGATCCAAATACCGATTAAACCTCAATCTAGCTTTTTGGGTACTGGTCACTTATGTAGATATTCAAAGAACGAAATAAGTTATTCAAGATCTGCTTTCCCTTGATTATTGCGGTCATCTGCACCACGCGAGTAATTTTTAAGTCCATATATGAACCTTTTAATGATTGAAAACTCCCTAAGTTCTTTTGGTAAGTCTTTTTATGATTAAAAATCCCCGAATGGCTCGCCGTTAGGAAAGGTGACAACTTGGTATTTATCATAATGGAATACTGATTCGATAAGAAGTATATGTAAATACATTGTAAATTAGTTAACCTCGAAATATCTGCTTTTTTATTTATTTTTGATAGAGGATTATGATTCTTAACTTTCTATTAGGACCTTAATGCTCGTCTCAAAAACTCATAAAGTTGATGCCTTTCTCTTGGAGTTTGAGGTCTGTGGAAGCACACAACAACAGAAGGAAGAAGAGAAGCTTGGAGCAGAACACACAGTACTACTGTGTGACCCCCTAGGGCAATAGGCGTATATACAAGCTAGGGGAAAACACCTCCTAAAGAGGAAAAAAGTGCCCCGGTGGTCTGAGTATGTTTTTTAGGCATCACTACCTAAATATATCAAGAAATTCACCTAGGGAGTGATGCGGAAAACAAGGAGCCGGCACTCATGTATAAGGAATAGCCAAGCTATGTGGAATCAATCCACAAAATGAAGTAAGCCCAAGCTTTGCCGAAAGTTTCAAACTTCTTCCTAGCATAGCCTTCATGAAAGGGTCTACAATGTTCTCCTAGGTGGGCACATATGCCAAACTAATCTATCCATTGGAGAACCTCTCCCTAAAATAATGATAATGCACCTCAATGTGCTTAATGCGAGCATGGAACACAAGGTTCCTCGCAACTGCCATGCGCTCTAACTCTTAGTGAAGATGGTGGTGGCACAAGATTGACCAACTCCAAATCAGCCATAAGATGTTAGAACAATTCCATCGCTCTGAGTGGCATTCCAAAAAAATAAAAATTTTCTTCCAAATCAGTTATCTCTCAACTCTTAAAAACTTCTTTGATATCATTTATTGATTGATTCACCTCTCTCTTGAGTACCTCGAGTTGGAGAGTTCTACATGTATTTTGAATAGAACAAGAAGATATATTTGAATTCACATTGAAACCTTAACCCTCAGTTGAATAGCACAAGAGATATATATGCGTGATACCCATGCATTTACCTTACGTTCTTAAATGTTTGTGTCTAAGCCATCCAATGATATTGCAAGGATTATCATATGTATATCAACATTGCGGGTATATACTTGTGAAGTGCATGTGCATGATTAGGTATATGCTCATGTGTAAGCATGTGGGTTGATGTAGAAGACATAGATAAGACTGAATTCTTCCTATACATGTGCGATTGAATGTGTATGTAAGCGATGTGCTTTTGTGTTTATCTATGCACTTATGTTTATGTATGAGAAATCTTTATGAACATTTGGATTTAAGTCCCTATGTGTATTCTATGAATGTATGTCTATCTGTGCCTTCTTGGTATGTTCATTTCGGCATGAATACATATTTTAAATTATGTACTTATATGTGTACCCTTAATATGCAATGTCTCTCTCCCCTATGATGAGTGAAACCCTAAATATTATGACCCAAGTAAAATGAGAAACTACCCGAAGTGTATACGTTTGTATATATGTTTCTGAGTTATATCGTATGTGTGTTAAACTTATGAAAATGTGTTAGGTATAGTTATGTGTCCTCACATTATATAGGCCTGAATGGATTTTAATTATAGAATTTTGAAATAACACCCCTAACTATTTTTGAAACCATTTAATTAAATAGAAGTATTATGGGAGTTGAATACTTTTAAAATTATTTTAAAGTAAGTAAATCTTGTTAATCTAAAATAGATAAAATTCTTATTCTAAGATAAGTAAAACAAAAACTAAAATAAAGAAGTCAATATGTATTCATAGTTAAGTGAGAGTATAAATAGATTTTAAATAAATAATTCTTTTGATGTGTGTGTGTGAGTGATTGCAAAGAAATAAGTGAACCTGTGAGTCAAGTAACCCGTGTACTTCTAAATATGTATTTATATGTGTGCTATGTATGCAATTATTTCTTTAATACGGTTTTTTATCAGGGATGTTTTGTTGCGAGAGAGAGAAAGGGACAAAGAGTTGTTCCTATCTGTCCCCCCCTTCCCCACCGACGTCTCAATTGTGTAGTTGTAGAGGATTGACTTCCTCCATCTACTACTTTCTATTGAGCCTTGAAGAATGTGCATGAGGAAGAGAGAAAGGGAGAGAGTCAGGGAGAGATTATGCTATATCTCCTCCCTCTCCTTCCTCTCTTTTGACAATGTTCCTCTAAATATGCTATTAAGAACACAATAAGATTAGTTGAAGGCCCCTGTTGTTTATGTCGACTAGAAACGTGGTGAATGTTACTCTATGCGTTTGTTCCTCATTCTGAACTAGTTGAATCGCTCTAATATGTGAAAGATAGAACCATTGCTTTCAAATAAAGGTTTACATCCTTATTATGTTCCTATTGAATTGGAAGTTCGTCTGTATATTAACGAGTTTGATGCAGCTTATGTACCATCACTGTAGCAGCCCTCTTTTCCCCTTCTTTCTCTCTACTAACTTCCTCTTTCTCTCTCTCCCACTGCCCGCATATGCCTCTCCATATTCTCTTTCTCTCTCTCCCATCCCCTACTTTCTTTCTTTTTTCTTTCTTTCCTTCTCTCTCTCTCTTTCTCTCTCTCTCTCTCTCTCTTTCTCTCTCTCTCTCTCCCTCATCTCTCTACCTCACTCTTTTTCCCGATCTCATCTCTCTCTCTCTCTCTCTCTCTCGTCTCTGTCTCTATCTCTCTCATTCTCACTTCTCTCTCATCTCTCTCTCTCTCTCTCTCTCTCGTCTCTCTCTATCTCATCTCGTCTCTCTCTCTCTCTTCTCTCTCTTCCTCTCTCTCTCTCTCTCTCTCTCTCTCTCTCTCTCTCTCTCTCTCTTCCCTCTCTCTCTCTCTCTCTCTCTTCCTCTCTCTCCCTGCTATCTCTCTCTCTCTCTCCGCCCCGCCCTCCGCCACCCGCAGAACCCTCCCCCTCCTCCCCTCCGCCACCCGCAGCCCGCCACCCCCGCAGAACCCTCCCCCTCCTCCCCTCCGCCACCCGCAGAACCCCCCTCTCTCTCTCTCTCCGCCTCGCCCTCCGCCACCCGCAGAACCCCCTCTCTCTCTCTCTCTCTCCGCCCGCCCCTCCGCCACCCGCAGACCCTCCCCTCCTCCCCTCCGCCACCCTCAGAGCCCGCCTCCCCGCAGAACCCCCCCCCCCCCCCCCCACTCTTCCCCTCCGCCACCCGCAGCCCGCCACCCGCAGAACCCCCCCCTCTCTCTCCCTCTCCGCCCCGCCCTCCGCCACCCGCAGAACCCTCCCGCTCCTCCCCCTCCGCCACCGGCAATCCCGCCACTCGCAGAACCCCCCCCCTCTTCCCCTCCGCCACCAGCAGCCCGCCACCCGCAGAACCCCCCCCTCTCTCTCTCTCTTCCGCCCCGCCCTCCGCCACCCCGCAGAACCCTCCCCCCGCCCCGCCCTCCGCCACCCGCAGAACCCTCACCCCTCCTCCCCTCCGCCACCCGCAGAACCCCCCCCTCTCTCTCTCTCTCCGCCCCCGCCTCCGCCACCCCGCAGAACCCTCCCCCTCCTCCCCTCCGCCACCCGCAGCCCGCCACCCGCAGAACCCTCCCCCCTCTTCCCCTCCCGCCACCCGCAGCCCGCCCACCCCGCAGAACCCCCCCCCTCTCTCTCTCTCTCTCTCCGCCCCGTCCTCGGCCACCCACAGAACCCTCCCCCTCCTCCCCTCCGCCACCCGCAGCCCGCCACCCGCAAAATCCCCCCCCTCTTCCCCTCCGCCACCCGCAGCCCGCCACCCGCAGAACCCCCCAGGCCACCTGCGAAAACCCGCCCCCTCCTCCCCTCCGCCACCCGCCCTCCGCCCCCCACCCCTCACACATCCGCCTTCCGCCCCCCGCCCCTCACACCTCCGCCCTCCGCCCCCCGCCCCTCACACCTCCGCCCTCCGCCCCCCGCCCCTCACACCTCCGCCCTCTGCCCCCCGCCCCTCACACCTCCGCCCTCCGCCCCCCGCCCCTCACACACCCGCCCTCACACCTCCGCCCCCCTCGCGCACACACTCCACCCCCTCACTCCATATCTCTCTCACATACCCGCACATACACACGCACAATAACACACATACGCACATACATACACAAACACACACATGCACTCACACACACACTTCCACACACACCCTCAAGCACACTTCCACACACACCGGCTTACGCGCACACCCACAATACACTCCCACACATACACAACCACATACATGCACACCCACACACACACACACCCACACACACATATGCCACACACACCCGCACCATTACACACTCACACCCCCTTACAATCACACACAAATCACACACTCACCCACATACACACATACACCCACACACACATTTTGCATATACACACCCACGATTACATTGGGACCCGCTTCCTTTAGCAAGGTTATGAAGATGGACTCAAAAGTATACCATAATCTAAAGAGCAATTATGGGCAAGACTTTTATCAAGAAGAACCCAATCGTTCAAGCAAAGACCCCTTTGACCAGGATGATTGAAGAATGCAGGTAAAAAGTGAAAGTGGAATCGCCAGCAACCATTCACGGCGACTACCTATTTTGTGGATCTAATTCAAATCAAGGGGAATAATTGACCTACCCCTCCAATCTTGGGTAATCAACCGGCGCGTGATCAGTGGACGTGAAGATTCGGCAAGGCCCTCTTGGCCTATTGGGGCCTATAAAATCAAAGGATTTGTGCTCATTTGGTGTTACATGTACACGGTACACACATTTTTGATACATTTTTGGAGTTTCATTGATGCGGGCATACGTGCAGAAGTCGTCTCTTCCACTTGGTGGTTTCAAGCCTATTGTAGGAGCTACTCTGTAGTGTGGATACAGAGGGTAGGCTTCTCAGTTGAGGGCTATGAGCACTATAGTGTAAGAAGTGCCTTGGATTTTCTTTCCTTTCCGTGAGTCAGTATTGGTGATTGAGCTCTATTCTCTTGAGCAAATCTTACCATTTGTATTGTTCTGAGTTAGACTGCATGTAATTAGCCCCTTAAGCTGGTGAGAAGATTCTGTGCATTGAGCTTATTTATTTCTAGGATGGCATGTTAGCCTTCTAAGCCTGCACTTTTGAGCATCTGACCAACCTTGTAATCATCTGAGTCAAATCAAGAAGTGATTGGTCTTCCTTGGTCATTTGTTGTCCATATTTTCTGAAGCATTTACCATTCTGTAAAATTCTTGTTGTCTGCCTGCTCACAGAAATGTTAAAGGGTATACTTCCCTAAAGAGAACCCCCCTTGAGTAGGTGACGTACTGGACGTGTTTAATCTTCATTCTCTAACCTTTGTTAAAAGCGGATACCCCAGTACCTCCTCTACAGTTTGGCACGCACGGTGGGACCTTTGCATTTCTGTGAGAGGTATTTTTGCCCTATTACATTTGCAAGTAGTACATGACCCATACACGGGCAGATAAGGAGTCTCTTCGTGATCGGAGGAGCCTAAACAAGTTAGCCATAACCACGACTAGTGAGTCTATTCCCCTCTGCCTTCCCTAAATTTGTCTATTGATTTGGGTGCAACACCATTGTCCAAAGAAGGGTATAGGAGAACTCTAGACTTCTCCTCAGATACGTCAGAAGAGACACCAGTCCAAATGGAGGATCTTTCTCATTTGCTCTCCAGATTAAACATCAAGTTCCCTACCTTCAAGGGATATGCATATGAAGATGCTGATGATCATGTGAGGAGATTTATCTCTTTATGCCGTGGACGTGGTCTGCAGAATAGAGAAGATGCAATGTTGGCACTTTTTCCATCCACATTGGAGGGTCTTGCAGATAAATGGTTTAGTCAATATGCAGATGGCCATTTCACTACTTGGGAGGCTCTGAAGACGGCTTTCTCACAAACATTCAGACCAAGTGATTCTTCGGAAAGAGCTTTAGATCAGCTAGAGAATTTGAAGCTAAGGCCAGGTGAATCCTTTCATGAACTTCACACTAGAAACAAAAGCACTTGTTGCACGTCTGCCACATGCTCCAGGTGACTTTTTGGTTAAAAAGTGGATAGAGAAGGCTCTGCCAAGGTCATCTCAGCAGAAGCTTCGTGAGTCTCTTAGATTGGATGCCACCCTCAATGATTTTGTTGCAGCGGCATCACGCATTGAAGAAGCAAGGCAACATTTTGAAGGGGATACACAACCTAAGTATGCTGCAGAGCTGGATCCTATTGAGCAACTAAGGAGGGAACTGGAAGCATTGAAGATGCAACAAAATCAACAAGAAGAGAAGGTCTTGCCACCACTGCGTCGCACTGATGATGAAGTAGCTCAACTTCGCCGAGAGTTAGACGATTTGAAGACCACTCGGGATATAAGGAGACAAATTTGATGTACAATCTGTAACAGCAATGGACATTCCAATGCTAATTGCCCTATTAAGGTAAGCTATCAATTTTGTGGAAAAGATGGTCATGAAGCCAGAGATTGCTACTACCTCAAGGGTACATAGCAGAGAGGTAACCCTCAAAATTTGGATTCATATTATGCTAGTACATCAAATACTTCAAATAGAGAGGAGAATCGGCCTGCAAGGCCTAGGTATAATAGACCTTTGATGTGCTATCATTGTGGTGAGTACGGCCACATGCAAAATAGGTGTTCTCTTCCAGAAGATGCACCTCCCTGTCAACATTGTCCAGAGGCCAAGGATCATTATACCAAAGATTGCCCAAGAGGTCGTCCTGCTCCAATTCATATGATTACAGTCTCCCCACCAGTAGAAGGTATGACTACTCAATCCTATGTTGTTTCATCCTCTGCTATGCCCATGATGACCAGAGCTAGGCAAGCAGCAGCAAACCTAAGGGGGGAACAACAAGGAATTCAGGAGAAAGAGGAAGAAAAGAAGTCTGGATGGAAGGACCAAGTGGAAATTGAAGGAGCTTATGAAGAAATGACTACTTCTCTAAGGGGCCAACCAACACGTCTACAAGAAAATACTCAGGAGGTAAACATTGAACAGATCTTGAAAGGTATTCATCACAAGATTAGTCTCTATGAACTTATAAGGATGGATTCACAAATAAGAAGTGATTTATTAAAGATTATACACTCTGCTCGCTTGGTCCAATCACCTAGTATAGATGGTTTCATGGTTGATTTTCCTCCTGCATCCTTAGCAGACTACCAAAGTTCGAGATTATCAGTTTGTATAAAGGATGAAGCTCTTACAGGTGTCATCATAGATGGAGGCTCTGGTATCAATTTGATGCCAGATTTTACAATGAAGAAGCTGAAATTGAACCCCACCAAGTTGGCACCATTCACGGTTACATTGGCAGATCAACATCGGGTTGCGCCACTTGGCATTATTGAAAAGGTATTGATGGTAGTACAGGGTTGCCACTTTGTGTTGGATTTTGTTGTTATTGCACTTCCACAAGAGACTTCCTATCCTTTGCTCCTGGGAAGACCTTGGCTGAGACAAGCAAAAGCTTTGCAAGATTGGGGAAAAAACAAACTATGGATTTCAACAAGCACCAATAGCCAACTGCAATTACATTTGGAAGAGGGATTCGACTCAGGAAAAAGTACTGGATATACTGTGGACACTCAGGTAATGCCCTCTCTACCCCAAGAAGAGGATACATTGTTAAATTGGATGATGGGAAGTGCAGAGTGTTGCACAGTGGAGATTAATGAAATTGAGGAAGAAGTTGCAGATAAGGTAATTACAGGAAAGGGCAATGAAGACCACAAGGTGTTGGAGAATGAGCAATTGCAGGAAAGCACAAACCTTGAGGAAGCAACCCAGATAAAAGTATCAGAGGTAGAATATTTTGAACCTAAGAGCAGAGAAGATCTTCCTTTTGCAGATATACCTCAAGGATGGATGGAAGAACATGTTGCAGAATATAACTTAAAATCCACTCCTGCATATAATGGAGATGATTTATCAAACAAGGCCAGTCCTGAAACATTGGTTCAAGAAGTAAATTTAGGGAACGAAGAGAACCCTCAAGTAGTCCATTTGGCATCCTGGTTGTGGCATTATCCTAATTTACAACAGAAGGTAACTTCTTTGCTCTTTACTTACAAAAGTGTCTTCGCATGGTCCTACAAAGATCTAACAGGAATACCAGAAGAGCTTGGATTACATCGGATACCCTTGGTTGAGGGAGCTGCACCTGTAAGAAGTAGGCCATATCGACTCAATCCAAAGTATGCAGAGGCGGTAAAAGCAGAGATTACAAAATTAGAAGAAGCAGGTATAATTGTGCCAGTAGAACATTCCAGATGGCTTTCTTCTATGGTTATTGTGCTGAAGAAAAATAGTGGAGAAATAAGGGTATGTGTTGATTTCCGTGCTTTGAATAAAGTGACTGTTCAAGATGGATTTCCTCAGCCCTTCACAGAGCAAGTGCTTGAGGAAGTAGCTGGTCACACTTTGTATAGTTTCTTGGATGGTTTTAGTGGCTACAATCAGATAGTGATCCAAACTGATGATAGGGACAAAACAGCCTTTGTCACTCCCTGGGGCACTTATGTCTATACTCGAATGGCTTTTGGTTTGAAGAATGCACCGGCTTCATTTAATAAAACGAGGTATCTGATATTGGTCAAATGGTTATCAACCTTTCTACGCATTTTCATGGATGACTTTTCAGTATTTTCAGGTACAGATAGAAGGGCAGCAGTTCAAGATTTCCATGACCATTTGGAAAATCTAAAAGAAATTTTTGAGCAATGTCTCAGAACAGGTTTGAAATTGAATCCTAATAAATGTCACTTTTTGGTCACTAAGGGCACTCTTCTTGGTCACATAGTATCTGCTGAAGGTATAACTGTTGACCCTGCAAAGGTTACAGCTATTCTTTCCATGCCTATTCTACAAAGTCCAAAGGAAGTGCAAAGTTTCTTGGGCCACGCAGGGTATCACAGAAGATCCATTCGGATGTATTCAGAAATTGCTAAGCCTTTGTCAAGGTTTACTAGTAAAAAGATTCCTTTCTCATGGAGTGCTGAAGCTGACAAAGCATTTTGTGAACTAAAGTTGAGGCTATGTACTGCTCCACTTTTAAGTGTTCCTGATTGGTCATTGGAATTTCATGTGCATACAGATGCTAGTCTTCATGCTGTTGGTGCAGTTCTAGCTCAACCATCATCTCACAAAGTGGATAGACCTATCTCTTATGCAAGCAGACTACTCAACCAAGCTGAAAGAAATTACAGTACAACGGAAAGAGAAGGTTTGGCTATCGTATTTGCTCTTCAGAAGTTCCGACATTATCTCCTTGGTGTAGATTTCATTGTTATTTCCGACCATCAGCCCTTGAAGTATTTGATAAACAAGCCTAGAGTAGCTGGAAGGATCTGGAGATGGTTACTTCTATTTCAAGAATTTAATTTTGATATTCATATTAAGCCAGGAAAAGAGCACTACATGGCAGATCAAGTGTCCAGGACCGCAATGAGCGAAAAGGCAACATGTATTAATGATGAATTGGTGGATAGCAATCTTTTTCTAGTAGCAATCTGGACTGGTTGGTATGATGAAATTCTCCATGTTCTGACTACTGGAAAGATCCCAGAACACTTGACACCTGTAGAAAAGAGAAGATTGCTCCTGAAAACCAAAGCATATTCTCTTATAAATAGAAATTTATATAAATATTGTCAGGATGACATATTGAGAAGGTGTGTCTATCCAGGGGAGGTAAATCTTCTTCTAGAGGCTGCACACAATGAACGACATCTAAAGGGGGAAGAATTGGCTCATAGAATCATCCACAAAGGTTTATGGTGGCCTCATATTTTCAAGGATGCAATCAAGTTTTCTAAAGAATGCCACATCTGCCAGAGGTGTGCTCTCGCGCCAACCAGATTGAATTTCCAACCATTGGTCATATCTACAGGATGGTTTCCATTTGAACGATGGGGTCTTGATTTCATAGGGCCAATTAGCCCAACTGGGCAACCAGGAGGTAAAAAGTATATTTTGATGGCCACATGTTATGCCACTAAATGGATAGAGGCTAAAGCTACTGTGGACTGCACGGCTTTAACAGTAGCTAAATTTATGTATAAACATATTTTCTCAAGATTTGGTTGCCCACTGGAAATTACTAGTGACAGGGGCACACATTTTGTAAATCAATTGCTCCAGTTTGTATTTGACAGGTACAAAATCTTCCATAAAAAATCTTGTGCCTATTACCCAAGGGCAAATGGCCAAGCAGAGAGTTCCAATAAGATTTTGATCGGACTACTTCGCAAATTAGCTTTTGATCATCAAAGCTCCTGGCCGCTAGCACTGATCGGTGCAATCTGGGCTTTCAGAACCACGAAAGGGGAACCACAGGCGAGACTCCCTTCCGTTTAGTATATGGAAAAGACGCATTGGCACCATTCGAGTTCATTATCAGAAAGGAAATAGAAATCAAAACCATTGGAATTGAACCCCCCATTCAGAGATTGGTGGCATTAGAAGAATACCGAGAAAGAGCAATGCAAAAACTTCAGGTAACACAAGAAGAGCGCAAAAGACTGCATGACAGGTATCTGAGGTCCAATGAAGTACAGGAAGGGTCCATGGTTTTAGTGCATCAAATTCCACCAATTCAAACTAAATTGGCACCCAAATGGGCAGGACCATATAAGGTTATCAAGATGTTACCACATGGTGCAGTACATCTAGAAGATTTGCAGGGTAAAAGGATTCCCTTGGTCAACATCTCCAGGGTGAAAAGGTACCTAAACTAAGTCAGCTTGGAAGAATTTCAATCATTGTACGTACCACATGACATTCAAGTATTTGCCATTGTTTTTATTCAATAAGAAGATGAGAAGGAAATTGCACCGAGGCGGTGCAAAATCTTGGTGTGGGGGTCTGTAGCACCCCTCTTTTCCCCTTCTTTCTCTCTAACTTCCTCTTTCTCTCTCTCCCCACTGCCCGCATGCCTCTCCATTTCTCTTTCTCTCTCTCCCATCCCCTCTTTCTTTCTTTTTTCTTTCTTTCCTTCTCTCTCTCTTTCTCTCTCTCTCTCTCTCTCATCTCTCTCGTCTCTCTCTCTCTCTCTCTCTCTCTCTCTCTCTCTCTCTCTCTCTCTCTCTCTTTCTCTCTCTCTCTCTCTCTCCCTCTCTCCCTCTCTCTCTACCTCACTCTTTTCCCGATCTCTCTCTCTCTCTTCCCCCTCTCTCTCTCTCTCTCTCTTCTCTCTCTCTCTCTCTCTCTCTCTCTCTCTCTCTCTCTCTCTCTCTCTCTCTCTCTCTCTCTCTCTCTCTCTCTCTCTCTCTCTCTTCCCTCTCTCTCTCTCTTCTCTCTCTCTCCCCGCTATCTCTCTCTCTCTCCGCCCCGCCCTCCGCCACCCGCAGAACCCTCCCCTCCTCCCCTCCGCCACCCGCAGCCCGCCACCCGCAGAACCCTCCCCCTCCTCCCCTCCGCCATGCGCCGCCCGCCACCCGTAGAACCCCCCCTCTCTCTCTCTCTCCGCCCCGCCCTTCGCCACCCACAGAACCCCCTCTCCCTCTCTCTCCGCCCCGCCCTCTGCCACCCGCAGAACCCTCCCCCTCCTCCCCTCCGCCACCCGCAGCCCGCCTCCCGCAGAACCCCCCCCCCTCTTCCCCTCCGCCACCCGCAGCCCGCCACCCGCAGAACCCCCCCTCTCTCTCTCTCTCCGCCCTGCCCTCCGCCACCCGCAGAACCCTCCCCCTCCTCCCCTCCGCCACCCGCAGCCCGCCACCCGCAGAACCCCCCCCCCCCCTCTTCCCCTCCGCCACCCGCTGCCCGCCACCCGCAGAACCCCCCCCTCTCTCTCTCTCTCTCTCTCTCCGCCCCGCCCTCCGCCACCCGCAGAACCCTCCCCCCGCCCCGCCCTCCGCCACCCGCAGAACCCTCCCCCTCCTCCCCTCCGCCACCCGCAGCCCACCACCCGCAGAACCCCCCCCCCTCTCTCTCTCTCTCTCCGCCCCGCCCTCCGCCACCCGAAGAACCCTCCCCCTCCTCCCCTCCGCCACCCGCAGCCCGCCACCCGTAGAACCCCCCCCTCTTCTCCTCCGCCACCCGCAGCCCGCCACCTGCAGAA
>MU264329.1:17500-28665 GCA_020310875.1 Ceratopteris richardii
GACCCCGCAACTCCCCACCCCGCATGACCCGCCCTCCCCTCCCCTCCCCACCCCGCAGCCCACCACCTCCTTGCCCCCCCTCCCTCGAGCCCCACAACCCGTAGCCCCTCTCTCTCTCTGTGTTGATAAGAGCTTCAGGAAACAAAGATGAGAATTCCAAAGGGCGAAGTAAAAATCTTGTTCCGAACAGAGAAGGATTTTGCCCGAGTGGAAGGCCCCTTAATTACGAAGGCAACCGAAACTGAGAGACACAAATCATGACTCCCACCACTTATGGAGCTACAATTGGAGCGCGGGCAGGAGTTGGGGTAGGACTTTATAAACGGCAAATTCCTTTCACTTGGTTTACATCTACGGGAGCCAATTGTGCCATAGCAACATGTTGCTTCTGGGGATTCCAAGAGTTGACTCGGGAATTGTGAGCTGCTGATCTAGATGATTGGGCGAATAGCTTTCTTGGTGGGCTTGCAAGTGGTGCACTTCTTGGTAGGCTTCATGGTAGACCAACACGCTTTATCCACCACAATACTGTTTGCATCCATAGGTACAGGGATAAACTTTCATGCACTTATGCTTAATGAATATCGGCTGCATCATCTGCTTGCTGCTCAAGTCTCTAATGAGGGAGATAAAGCTACTGTTTCTTCGTTTACTATAGAAGGTAACTTCTTTACTTTTTGCTCACAAAAATATCTTCGCATGGTCCTACAAAGTATGCAGAGGCGGTAAAATTGGAAATTACAAAACTAGAAGAAGCAAGTATAATTGTTCTAGTAGAAGATTCTAGGTGGCTTTCTTCTATCGTTTTTGTGCCCAAGAAAAGTAGTAGAAAAGTAAGAGTGTGTGTTGATTTTCGTGCCTTAAATAAAGTAACTGTTAAAGATGGATCTCCTCAGCCCTTTATAGAGCAAGTACTTGAGGAAGTACCCAGTCACACTTTGTATAGCTTCTTGGATGGTTTTAGTGGCTACAATCAGATAGTGATCCATCCAAATGATAGGGACAAAAAAGCTTTTGTTATGCCATGGGGCACTTATGTCTATACTCGCATGGCTTTTGGCTTGAAGAATGCACCAGCTTCATTTAATAGAACAGTGTATCTGATATTGGGCAAGTGGTTAACAACCTTTCTCCGCATTTTCATGGATGACATTTCAGTGTTTTCAGGCAGAGATAGAAGAACAACCATTCAAGATTTCCATGATCATTTGGAAAATCTAAAGGAAATCTTTGAGCAATGTCTCAAAATAGGTTTGAAATTAAATCCTTCTAAATGCCATTTTTTGGTGACCAAGGGCACTCTTCTTCGTCACATAGTATCTACTGAAGGGATAACGGTTGACCCTGCAAAGGTTACTGCTATTATTTCTATGCCTATTCCACAAAGCCCAAAGGAAGTGCAAAGTTTTCTAGGCCATGCAGGATATCATAGAAGATTGTTACGAATGTATTCAGAAATAACTAAGCCCTTGTCAAGGCTTACTAGTAAAAAGAATCCCTTCTCATAGAGTGATGAAGCTGAGAAAGCATTTTGTAAACTAAAATTGAGGTTATGTACTACTACACTTTTAAGTGTTCCTAACTGATCATTGGAGTTTCATGTACATACAGATGCCAGTCTTCATGTTGTTGGTGCAGTTCTAGCTCAACCATCATCACACAAGGTTGATAGACCTATCTGCTATGCTAGCAGACTACTCATCAAGGCAGAAAGGAACTACAATACGACCAAAAAGGAAGGTTTGGCCATTGTATTTGCTCTTCAGAAGTTTTGGCAGTACCTTCTCGGTGTACATTTTATAGTCATATCTGACCAACAGCCATTGAAGTACTTGATAAACAAACCTAGAGTGGCTAGAAGGATTTGGAGATGGTTTCTCCTGTTTCAAGAATTCAACTTTGATATTCATATTAAGCTAGGAAGAGAGCACTACATGGCAGATCAAGTATCTAGAACCGCAATGAGCGAGAAGGAAATAGGTATTAATGATGAACTGGTGGATAGTAATCTCTTCTTAGTAGCAACTCAGACTGATTGGTATGATAGAATTCTCAACCTTCTTACTGCTGGAAAACTCCCAGGGCATTTGACACCTATGGAAAAGAGAAGATTGCTCCTAAAAACCAAAGCATATTCACTTATAAATGGAAATTTATATAAATACTATCAGGATGATATCTTGAGGAAATGTGTTTATCCAGACGAGGTAAATCTTTTGCTAGAAGTTGCACACAGTGAAGGGCATCTTAAGGGGGAAGAATTGGCTCACAGAATCATACACAAGGGACTATGGTGGCCTCATATTTACAAGGATGCGATCAATTTTGCTAAAGAATGCCACATTTGCTAGAGGTGTGCTCCTACGCCAACCAGATTGAATTTCCAACCATTAGTCATATCTACAGAATGGCTCCCATTTGAACGATGGGGTCTTGATTTCATAGGACCAATTAGTCCAACTAGTCATCCTGGGGGTAAGAACTATATTTTGATGGCCACATGCTACAGAACTAAATGGATTGAGGCTAAAGCTACTGTAGATTGCACAACTTTAACACTAGCTAAGTTTTTGTATAAACGTATTTTTTCAAGATTCGGTTGCCCACTGAAAAGCATTAGTGATAGGGGTACGCATTTTGTAAATCAATTGCTCCAATTTATATTTGACAGGTACAAGGTCTTCCATAAAAACTCTTGCGCCTACTATCCAAGGGCAAATGGCCAAGCAGAGAGCTCCAATAAAATTTTAATCGGATTGCTGCACAAATTATCTTTTGATCATCAAAGCTTCTGGCCACAAGCATTGATCGGTGCAATTTGGGCTTTCACAACTCCAAGAAGAGGAACCACTGGCGAGAGTCCGTTTTGCTTAGTATATGGAAAAAGAGGCGTTAGCACCATTCGAATTTATCATCAAAAAAGAACTTGGAGCCAAAACCATTAGAATTGAACCTCCCATTAGGAGACTAGTGGTATTGGAAGAATAGAGAGAAGGAGCAATGCAAAAACTTCAGGTAACACAAGAAGAGCACAAAAGATTACATGACACGTATCTTAGGGCCAAAGACGTAAAAGATGGATCCTTCGTTTTGGCGCATCAGATCCCAGCAGTTTCAACCAAATTGGCACCCAAATGGATAGGACCATATAGGGTGATACAGGTATTACCACATGGAGCACTGCATCTGGAGGATTTGCAGGGTAGCAAGATACCCCTGGTCAATATCTCTAGGGTGAAGAATTACTTGAATTAAGGCAAGATGGAAGCATTTCATTCACTATACATACCATATCCCATTCACTATTTGCAGTTTTATTTTGTCTATTCAATAAGCAGACAAAGGGAAAGTTGCAAAGGGACTGTGCAAAGACATGATGTAGGGGTCTGTTACGCCTCTCTCCTTCTCCCTGCCATCCCCTCTCCCTCTCTCTCTCTCTCTCTCTCTATGTGTCTCTCTCTCTCTCCCTGCCATGTCCCCTCTCTCTCTCTCTATCTCTCTCTCTCTCTCTTTCTCTCTCTCTCTCTCTCTCTCTCTCTCTCTCTCTCTCTCTGTGTCTCTCTCTCTCTCTCTCTCTCTCTCTCTCTCTCTCTCTCTCTCTCTCTCTCTCTCTCTCTCTCTCTCTCTCTCTCTCTCTCTCTCTCTCTCTCTCTCTCTCTCTCTCTCTCTCTCTCTCTCTCTCTCTCTCTCTCTCTCTCTCTCTCTCTCTCTCTCCCTCCCCGCAATCCCCGCACCCCTGCCCTGCCAGCCTCCTCCCCCGTGACCCCCACATCCTGCAGGCTCCTCCCCCGCCGCCCTTCCCCCTCCGCCCCCTGCAACCCCAGTCCCTCCCACCCCCATAGAGCTCCCCCGCAGCCCCCTTGGCCTGTCTCTCTCTCTCTCTCTCTCTCTCTCTCTCTCTCTCTCTCTCTCTCTCTCTCTCTCTCTCTCTCTCTCTCTCTCTCTCTCTCTCCTGCATCCCGCACGCTCCTCCCCCCCACATCCCTTCCCTCTCCGCCCCCTGCAACCCTAGTCCCTCCCACCCCCACAGAGCTCCCTCCGCAGCCCCTTGGCCCCTCTCTCTCTCTCTATCTCTCTCTCTCTCTCTCTGTCTCTCTCTCTCTCTCTCTCTCTCTCTCTCTCTCTCTCTCTCTCTCTCTCTCTCTCTCTCTCTCTCTCTCTCTCTCTCTCTCTCTCTCTCTCTCTCTCTCTCTCTCTCTCTCTCCCTCTCTCTCTCCCCCCCCCCCCCCCGTAGTCCTTGCACCCCTGCCTCGTGAGCCTCCTCCCTCGTGACCCCCACATCGCGCAGGCTCCTCCCCCTGCATCCCTTCGCCCTCCGCCCCCCACAACCCTAGTCCCTCCCACCCCCGTAGAGGTCCCCCCGTAGACCCCTCAGCCCCCCCTCTCTCTCTCTCTCTCTCTCTCTCTCTCTCTCTCTCTCTCTCTCTCTCTCTCTCTCTCTCTCTCTATCTCTCTCTCCCCTCCCCCCTCCCACCCCGCAGCCCCCCAGTTCCCGTGCGTGACCCACCCCCGTAGGCCACCACCTCGTTCCCCTCGCCACCCCGCAGCTCCCTACCCCGCGTGACCCGCCCTCCCCTCCCCTCCCCACCCCGTAGCCCACCACCTCCTTTCCCCCCCTCCAGCCCCACAACCCGCAGCCGCTCTCTCTCTGTGTGTTGATAAGAGCTTCACGAAACAAAGAGGAGAGTTCCAAAGGGTGAAGTAAAAATCTTGTTCCGAATAGAGAAGGATTTTGCCCGAGTGGAAGGCCCCTTAATTACGAAGGCAACCGAAACTAGGAGACACGAATCATGACTCGCACCATCTATGGATGTACAATTGAAGTGCGCGCAGGAGTTGGGGTAGGACTTTATAAACGGCAAAATCCTTTCACTTGGTTTACATCTATGGGAGCCAATTGTGCCATAGCAACATGTTGCTTCTGGGGATTCCAAGAGTTGACTCGAGAATTGTGACCTGCTGATCTAGATGATTGGGTGAATAGCTTTGTTGGTGGGCTTGCAAGTGGTGCACTTCTTGGCAGGCTCCATGGTAGACCAACATGCTTTATCCACCGCAATACTGTTTGCATCCATAGGTACAGGGATAAACTTTGGTGCACTTATGCTTAAAGAATATCGACTGCATCATCTGCTTGCTGGTCAAGTCTCCAATGAGGGAGATAAAGCTACTATTTCTGCAAGTAAGCAATCTCTGCTAAGTGCATTGTACAATTTTGAGCTTCCTGGATGGTCTCCTATCCAAAAACTTGATGAAGAAGAAGCAAAGAGAAGGCTTGTGGAGAGAGAAAACCAATGACGTAGGACATTAGACAATTTATAAACTGGGAGTCTTCTTACCAAGGAGAATTGATTGTATGATATGTATCTTCCATTTTGGATGAAGTATGTCTTTTCCATATGGCCATGTAATCGATTTGTCATTCAAAACCTTCAAAAAGAAGTTTATGATATTCGTGCTATATATACAGATTTGATTGAATGTCACCGTTTTCTGTCCTATGAAGGGTAGTCATATAGACAAATAATACAACATTTGGAAAAGGATAAGCTGCTGGTTGCACTATCTTTGAGGTGATAAGAAGGTCTCCAACGTCAATGAATAAAGGAGTTAGCCGCACTCTTTTGTGCAGGGACTATTGGGCTAAAAGGCAACAAATTCAAGGCCCTAAGCTATTATCTTTCCGGATTTCTCTTACAGGTGGGCGAAAGAAAGGTCCAACTTTCAGATGGTCAAAAGCTACTTCTAAGCGTCATTACAATACCATGGGCCACACATCATGAGATCTCAGCGTTCATGCAAAAGTCACACTAACAGTGTAAATGGTAAAAGTGAATAACCATACTACAGATGAGTGTTTCAGGAACTACAAAAATCAGAGAGGAAGAGGATACCAAAGAGGTGGATACTCACAGTCAAGAGGTAGATTCAACCATCACCAAGGCTACAACAACAATTACAATGGCAACTACCAAGGAGGATTCAAATCCAGAAAGGACTACAACAACTATACAGAAGAGCAGGATGATTCTCTTCTGATCGTGAACATGACTTCAAAACCAGGTACAAATGATGACCACCTATTCTACATTGACTCATGATGCTCAAATCATGTGGCTGGCAATGTAGCACTACTCTCTTATCTTGAGAAACCAAAAGGTAAGCATCAAGTCCAAACAGGTGATGACACCAAGCACTCAGTAGTTAAAGTTCGAAATATTAAGACTTGTGATGGCTTGTTGAGTAGGGTACTCCATGTACAAACCATTACCAAAAGTCTGATGAGTGTTGGACAAATTCTGGAGAAAGGTTTGTAGGTTAGATTCAACCAATTTGGTGCATTTGTGGAGGATCCTAAGCAGGGGTTCAAAAGGATTGCTAAAGGAGAAAAATCAGGTAGACTTTTCACTTTTGAGCTAGAATACACAAAGAATATTGCACTATACAGTTATAAAGATCAAACACTTTCAGAGCTAGAGATTTGGCACAAAAGATTAGGGCATGTAGGAGAAAGAACCTTGAAGCAGATATGGAGGGATCAGTGTGTAATTGGAATACCCAATGTTTCTAAACAACATATGCTATATAAATAAAGTGCTTGTCAATTTGTGAAGTCTCACAGGTTACCCTTCTCAAGGAAAGGTTACATGCATGAAGACTACCTAGAGCATGTTCATAAAGATGTATGGGGACGAAGCAAAGACCCCTAAATCTCAAGATCTAGGAACTATGTATCTTTTATTGATGATTATAGCAGGTGGACTGTACTGTACTTTATGAAGCACAAGGATGAGGTGTTTAATTGCTTTAAAAAATATCTTGCACTTGTTGAGAATCAGACAGGGAAGAATTTGAAGAGACTAAGGTCAAATGGAGGAGGTGAATACTTCTCCAATGAGTTTGAAGACTTCTTGCAGGACAGAGGCATCAAAAGAGAAACCACTACAAGGTATACTCCTAAATAGAATGGGGTAGCTGAGAGAACAAATAAGTTGATTGTTGAGACAGCTAGGTCTATGTTGAATGAGAAAAAGTTACCAAACTATCTATGGGCAGAAAGTGTTTCTACTGCCACTTACCTCATAAACAGGTTACCATCTAAGTCCCTTGATGGGATGACACCCTATGAAGCATGGCATGGTAAAAGACCCTCACTAGACCATTGCAGGATATTTGGATGTGTAGCATATGTACACATTCGTTCTAAGATAAGAGGTAAGCTAGACCCAAAGGATGAAAAGTGCATCTTTATTGGATATGACCTAAATCAAAAAGGCTACAGGTTTTACAACCCATAAGGGATTCATGGTTAGTAGAGATGTTTTCTTTGATGAAAATGATTCTTGGTATGAGAATTAATGAAGGAAGCTCAAATTACCCTATGACTTGGAAGAGGAGTTTCCAAGTCTTGCTAAGGAAGAACCTACTCAGAAGGAAGACTGAACTTCAAATGATGAAGATGTTATCAACCTTGAAGAGTTCAAGGCATGGAAGTCCAAGGACAAAGTCAAAATGAAGAAGCTTGAAGATATACCTGAATCTTCAAATCAGTCAATCAGAAGATCACAAAGAGAGAGCAAAAAACCTATCAGATATGGGTATGATACATCTCTTGTTACTAAACACTCTGTTTATCTTGCAAAAGATTTGTCAATTGAAGAAGCAGGATCATATGAAGAAGCCATAACCAAGACAAAATGGAAAGAGGCTATGGATGAAGAGATTGAAGCACTCAAGGAAAGTGACACATGGGAGCTAGTACCAAAGAAGGACTCCATGAAGGTAATAGGATCCAGATGGATCTATAAAGTTAAAAGAAATTCTGATGGGTCATTAATAGGTACAAAGACAGATTGGTAGCCAAGGGTTTTGCACAAACCCAAGGCATTGATTATGAAGAGACATTCTCACCTATGGCCAAGATGCCAACCATTAGAGTGTTGATAAGTGTGGCTGCATAAAACAAATGGAACATGTACCAATTGGATGTCAAGAATGCTTTCTTGAATGGATGGCTTTCAGAGGAAGTATATATGTCACAACCTCCCAGCTATGAGGACTGTAAGAAGGTAACATATGTTTCCAAATTGAAAAAGGCTTTATATGGATTAAAGCAGGCACCTAGAGCATGGAATTACAGGTTAACTGCATACCTCCAAGATCAAGGTTTTGTTATGAGCAAGACAGAACCTTCTCTATTCATCAAGAGAAGTAATTCAAAGGTAATATACCTTTGTGTTTATGTTGATGACATCATACTTACAGGTAATGATGTTAATGGAATCTGACAAATCAAAAGCCAGATGATGAAGGAGTTCAAGATCAATGATCTTGGTCTTCTAAAGTATCTTCTTGGGCTTGAGTTAGTTTATACTAACTTTGGAATATATATTACTCAGAAAAAGTACATATAGGATATGTTGAAGAGACTTCATTCGCAGGATGCAAAAGTGGCAAGTACTCCAATGGAGGTAAACCTAAAACTAAGTGCCCATGAAGGTGATGAAGTTAATGAGATTATATTAGTATTGTCAAATTCTTCTCAGAGAGTTTCAGGTGGTTATTTTGCTATAGTGACGTATTTCTGTTTTCTTGAAAGTTTGGAGGAAGGTTTGTTTTTGAAGTTCGGAAATATTTGTTTGATCTTTTGAAGATCTTGGGAGGTCTCATCATCTTTTGTTGTGTACTGCAAGAGTCTTTTTAGAGATCTTTCCCCAACTTAAGTCCAGGTGATCGAACAGTGATGCCTCTTAGATTCCAAAGATAAGGATCTTTGATATTCCTTTAGCTTATATCAATATTTGGACTTAATTACCAATACTAGTGGTTTGGCAATTACTGGGAGCTATTGGCTATTAGACGTCTCTTGAAAGATTGTATTCTCACATCTAGGGAGATTTTTCTTTCAACAACTTTAGATTCTTGTCGAGGAATCAGTAACACTAGGCCAATGATTCATCTTGCAATCTTTTGCTTTCCAGTCCAATGGTTCATCTTGGAATCCTTAGTTTTACTAGAATCTTCTCTCTAAAAGAAATATTGATTATTGAACAAGAACAAGACTTAAGGCTTTATTGCTTGTCCAAAAGATATTCCTTTTTAACTAAGGAAATAGTTAACTATGCTATTTCCTTTATTGATTTAACTTTTAGGAAGTAGCTTAATTCCTAAAGATTACTTGACATATCTTTTAGAAGATATCTTGATTCCCAAACGTTAATTTAACTTGGGTTTCTTCTTTTAAGCTCGAATTAGTTTAAACAAAACCAAGCATACTTATATCTTGGAAAAACATGTATATCTTAAAGAGGTTTTTCCTTCTTCATCTTTCGGCAAAACATCCATAAATAGTAGATGTTTTGCTCTTATCTATCCAATCCATCAATTTCTATCCCAGTTGATGGGTATGTCTATTTTTGGAAAGATGTGCTTAATAAGAGGTCTAAGCTAACATTTTTTCCAATGGCTTATCTCTTTATACACCTTTATTAGAACATCATCATTCCTTGATCTATCATATATTAAAATATTTATGTGTATTTTGGGAAGAGTTCATGAATCAACTAAGATCCTCTACTTGGAACGTCTGCCTTCACAAAATAAATTCATACTCAAACATGGTAGGAGAATGATCTCACTGTGGAATAGAAGGCTTGACTATTTCATTTTAGCGTTTCTCTTTTAGCAAATATCTCAATTTCTAAAAGTCACTTACTGAATAGTATAATGACTTTAAGCTGTTTCAACTATGCCACCTCTCGGTGGATTGGTGTAGACGAGCACTCCCTCGTGCGCAGGTCAATGAGTATGAATCCCAGGGTTCTATCCTTCGTCCTCCATTATGCTTGCAGATGCAAGGTTCTTGCAGCGCATCCAATATAATGTGTTAGGATACAGTAACACATTGCGGGTTGCGCTCATGGATAGAGCATATCTCTCTCCTCAGGACATGATGAGATCAACCCTCTCACTATTCATACTGCGGATAGCTATACCTTTTGCTTCTCTTGAAAGAAAGCGATGGACAGAAGCCGACACAAAGCATGGAATGAGATATTTTTCGAGAGAAAACATCATGCATCATGGGGCATTAGCGAGTTGGACATTCGATGGCAATGATCTACCAGGTCGTGCAGATCAAAATCTCAAAATCGGGTGTCAGAAGTGGTAGTGCACAGATCTGATGACGATACACCTATTTTGCTTCTTCACAAGGATTCCTTAAAATGCGTATGGAATCAATGAGAAATAAAATAGCAATCGAACATGTGATCTAATGTGTAGCCATGAAATCTTGGGAAATTTCAAGATGATGATGATGAACTTCATAGGTCACCATGAAAGTTTCCTTAAGCTCTGATACCAATGCAAGAGAACAGGATTACGACCACCACGTGCTAGAGAGATGACTCTCCTCCTAACCAAATGCCTCTATATATAGCTCTCTCCACGGGACTACCTTCTTGGGAAGGTGGATACTAGCCAGCCATGTGTCGGCCATGTAACTGAATGTGTGCCAAGTTTCCTAGTCAACTCAAAGTCAAGTGGATGCTTCGAGAAGGCTCTATATCTCTTTGGGAAAAAATACTCTCCCCATGTTCCCCATGGGGATTGAACCCAAGACCTCCTCCTTCACATCCTTGAGACTTAACCACTAAGCTAAGTGGATCACTTGTTCACAAAGGCAGAAGACCTCCTCGTAAGTCTAAACTCAAGATCTTTGGTCATACACACCGATGACCAAATGGTATTTGATTTCAGATCTGTCTGAACCCGCCAGACCCTTGGATCATAGACTTAATTTATTATAGCATGCACGGTGGATCCAAACCCACTGGTTACAAGGAGAGTTTACAAGTCATCATCTGATTTTTCATTTCAGGAAACATATTTCTTTCTATATGTAGCGCAACTCATTGAACATTTCTGTTATATTTTCTTTCGCAAGATTAATGCGCCTAAAAAAATTCCTTTGGATCTAAGAGTTCTTGATTGCTACTTCTATAAGTAACTACATATGCTTTTAAATCCGATAATCTTTTCTCAAAACCTTCTAATAAATTGTCAAAAGCTAAGTTATATTAGTTAACCTTGTTATATAGCCTTTGGTTCACTTCCTTTCTCAACTTCTCCACCTCTACTTCCTTGTCCACCAAAATTGTGTT
>MU264330.1:5000-10000 GCA_020310875.1 Ceratopteris richardii
TGCAGCTTCTACCATTCCCTTATACTCAGCTTCTGTGGATGATAAAGCAACTGTGTGTTGCTTCTTTGAACACCAAGACACTAACTTGTCTCCAACATAACATAGATATCCATGAGTAGACCTTCTATCATCTGAGTCACCTGCCCAATCTGCATCACTAAACACTTTGATTCTTGTGTCAGAAGTGAAACCATAATACAAACCTTCACTTAGGGTTCCCTTGATATATCTGAGTACCCTTTGGGCTGCAATCCAATGAGTCTTCTTTGGACAATGCATGAATTGTGACAACACACCTACTGCATATGATAGATCTGGCCTTGTCAAGGTAGCATAGATTAGACTACCTACCAAACTCTGATATTTCTTCATGTCATTGAACTCTTCACCTCCATACCTGCTTAATTTATGATTTACCTCCAATGGTGTAGTTGAGGTCCTGCTATCTTCCATGTTAAACTTGACTAGAAGATTCTTCAAGTATCTCTCTTGTGAAACATATACTCCATGTTGAGTATACACAATCTGCATTCCTAGAAAATAAGATAAGTTTCCCAAATCACTTATCTTAAACTCCTTCTCTATTTGCTTCTTGAGTTCATTGATTCCTTGAGCATCTGTTCCTGTAACAATAATATCATCAACATAAATGCACATGTAAATATATCCATTTTCACTTGCCTTCACTAGCAAGCTACTATCTGCCTTTGATGCTTGAAAAACACATTCATTCAAGAATTTGACCAATCTGTAATTCCAAGCTCTTGGGGCTTGCTTCAACCCATATAAAGCTCTCTTGAGCTTACACACATAATCTGATCCAATTGACTCCATGAAGCCTTCTGGTTGCTCCATATATACTTCATCTGCAATGTAACCATTTAGAAATGCATTTTTCACATCCAATTGTGATAATTTCCATCCTTTGCAAGCAGCAATAGCAATCAATGTCCTAATTGTAGACATCTTAGCAACAGGACTAAAGGTCTCATCATAATCTACCCCATAAGTTTGGGCATAACCTTTAACCACAAGTCTAGCCTTATATCTAGACACCTTACCATCTGCAAACCTCTTTGTTTTATATACCCACTTGCATCCAATGACCTTCTGATTCTTTGGTCTTGGTACTAGTTCCCAAGTTTCATTTTCAAGTAGAGCATCATACTCTTCTTGCATTGCCTTCTTCCAATTCTGTTTACCTTTGGCTTCTTCATAAGTGGTTGGATCTTCTTCTGTTTTCACAATGTAGGCATAATCTTTTGTTGTTAGGAAAGATGTATCATAACTATACCTTATAGGCTCTTTCCTTTCTCTTGTAGATCTTCTGATTTCTGCACTTCTTGAAGTTTCAGCCTCATTTGATTCTGGATCAAATCTTGGCCCTTCTTCTACATGATCCTGCACTCTACATCTAGAGTCAACTTCATCAACAATTTCTTCACATACTTTTACCTTTGCCTTTCCTTTCCTTTGAATTTCTTCAACACCTGTATACTCATTTGGTGATCCTGTATACCACATGTTTTGCTCATCAAATGTTACATCTTTAGTAACAAGAAATTGCTTTGTGGATGGACTCCACAACCTATAACCCATCTGTCTATCATCATATCCAATAAAAACATACTTCTCTGCTTTGGTTCTAGCTTATGTCTTAATTGTGAAGGAACATAAGCATATGCAATACATCCAAATACTTTACAATGATCAAGACTAGGCTTCTTACCCCACCATGCTTCATAAGGGGTTCCTCCATCCAAAGCTTTGCAAGGCAACCTATTCACAAGGTATGTTGCAGTGTTAATGGCCTCTGCCCATAAATAATTTGGACAATTCTTTTCCTTCATCATGGCTCTTGCAAACTCTACAAGAGTCCTATTCCTCCTTTCTGCTACTCCATTCTGTTGAGGGGAGTACCTGCAAGTTACTTCTCTTTTGATACCTGCATTCCACAAATAATCATCAAACTCTTTTGAGAAATACTCTCCCCCTCCATCTGATCTTAACCTCTTTAGCTTTTGTCCTGTGATCCTTTCTGCATAAGCATGAAAGTGTTTGAATGTCTTGAAGACTTCTGATTTGTCCTTGATTACATACAAAGTAATCCACCTGGTTGCATCATCAACAAACAACACATAATATCTGGATCCATTTATGCTATAGTCCCTTGAGGGACCCCATACATCTGTATGAACCAATTCAAGCATGTTTGAATACTTGTACCCTGATTTGTTATAAGAACTTTTATGTGCTTTACCTAATTGACAAGCTTCACACTTGTACACCATATGTTGCCCTTCAATGTTTGGCAATCCAAGCACCACCTGATTCTTTGACATCTCCTTTATAGCTCTCTCATTGAAATGACCTAGCCTTTTATGCCATAGGTCTAATTCAGACATCTTTTGACCTCCATAGGTAAACAATGCATGTCCCACATTACCTTGGAATTTGAGAGTAAACAATCTTCCTTCCTTTTTACCTACAATTATGTTTCTATATCCCTGATTTGGATCTTGTACATAGACACCATCATTTGTAAATCTTACCTCATATCCTTTCTCCACAATTTGCCCTACACTTATCAGATTTTTAGGAATAGTTGGAACATAAAGTACCTTGCTCAGAAGTGTACTTCCACTCTTTGTCTTAACTGATCCAATGCTCTCCACTTTATGTTTGGTATTGTCACCTGTTTGAACTGTATGTCCATTCACCCTTGCTTCCATATCAGTCATCAAGGATAGATTCCCACTCAGATGGTTGCTGCACCCTGAGTCAATATAGAACACTCTTTGATCTTCTCCCATTGATTCATGAGTTGCATTCAGGATAAGAGTCATGTCATCCTTCTGATCTGATGCATAATTGTAATAATTATTGTTGTAGGACTGAGATTGGAAGTTTCTTCCACCTCCTCTACCATATGATGTCCTACCACCTCTTCCTCTGAAGTTACCTCTTTGGTTTCTGCCTCCTCTACCTCTTTGACTATAATTCTGATTGTTGTATCCTCCACTTTGATTATTATACCAACAATCATTTGCCAAATGATTTGTTCTGTCACAAATCCAACAAGCTTTAGCATTATCTTTGTTCTTACCTCCTCTTCCTTTACCTCTGAAATTTGTCTTCCCTTTTGTGAAGTTGGCTTGATTTGAATTCCCTTCATCATCATTTGATTGCTTTCCCTTGCCATTCTTTTTCTTGTCCTTGGAGTACATAGCTTGACTTGTACTTCTATCATTGTCTCCTTTAAGATCCTGCTCAAAGGTTAGCATATGTCCTAGCAATTGATTAAGGTCAGGAGTAAAGTGATCAAGTGACAACTCTATAGACAATATAAAAGGCTTCCACTTCTCATCTCCTCTTAAACCTGTAAGTATTTGTCTTACCAACTTTTCCTCTTCAATGTCTTCATCCACTGCTCCCAAGCTATCTGCAATATCTTTCATCCTTGCCACATAATCTGAAATTGATTGTGAGCTCTTCTTCTTGAAGGTTGTGAACTCAGCCCATAGTGAGGACTTCCTTGACTTAGTTGTATTTTGGAAATGCTCTTCCAAAGCATTCCAAACATCTGTGGCACTTTCCAAACCTCTGATGTGAGGTAAAAGGTAATCATTCACAGCCATGTAGATGATACTCCTTGCTTGAGCATCTTTTCTCATCCAAGTCTTCAACATTGCAAGTTCTTCCCTAGTAGGAATACTTGGATCTGCAAACTCTGGTTTTTCTTCATCTCCTGTAATAAATGATATAAGGTCTTTGCTCATGAGGTGTGCTTCCATCCTCATGGACCATGCTGGATAGTTCTCCCTATCTAGCTTATCAATCTGCAAGCTTTCTCCCATCTTGTATCCACCTGTGTATTGAAACTTCAAGCTTTACAAACAATGTATGTACCTTTACTTCGAATTGAACTCCTTTTGCCTTTCTTGATGTCAATTTGTCTTCTCCTCGAGCTTTAACTCCAAGCTTTCACTTCTTGATCCTTCAAGTGTTGAATTTCTTGAATCTGCAGCAGTCGGGATCCTTCTTTCTTCAAATTGATGTCTCCTGCTCTGATACCACTGATGGAGAGTGTTAATCTCCAAAAGAATAACCTATTCTTGTGATTAGAGCACCTCTATACCAAGAATAAGTCAAAAACTTTCCACTCTTTAGAGGATCAACTTCTAATTATCAAAAGATGAACAAATCTGTGAAGAAGGTGATACACAGAAAAGTCTGCTGCACTATTTCCTTACATTGACTTATCAAACGTGTAAAGTTTTTGATGAAACTTTGTACGAATCATCTCCTAGAGATTGCGCAACTATTCCAAGTTGAATTACTCCAAAAGATTAAGTATAACTTGAGAAATTGATTTCACAAGTTACCTATGTCAGAAACTGTCATCCAAAACAGTCGACTTTACACCTGTAACTTTTAAGACTTGGTTCTCCTTGAATAGAACCCGTTTTACAAATGCTTTTAGACATAAGTAGCTTATCTTCTAACTTAAAGATTAAGCCCTCACTCATGCAAAACTTTAAACTGTGCTAGGAGAAATGATCAAAACATTGACTTTGAAATATGCGCCTGTTTTAGGAACCTATGAATACACTTCACATATGAATGTTCCTACACTTAATTCACTCAGCCTGATTACAATTGGAAGCTGAAACTTTGCACAGAGGTCAAGCAACTCTCAACTTAGACTTGTACAAAAGCATTCCACAATTGATCTACTGTAGAAGGAGAACACGCAGAAACATCGGGCGCAAAATTTTTCATTTACTCAGAGAAAAAACAACTGAGTGATGAGAGCAAACTCAAAAACACTTTCCTCTATCTCTTGACTTCTATCTCCCTCATTCTTGACATCTGACTATTGTCACATATGCTCTCATACATGCCCCGACTTTTCTCAAGGTATTTATAGATAATTTGTACATAATTCTTACTGAACAAAAGATCTAAGTCATCTATGACTATGCTAATGTACATATGTG
>MU264330.1:15000-20000 GCA_020310875.1 Ceratopteris richardii
GAGCAGGTATCATTACAGGAATAGAAGGTTTTGCTTGATTTTTGAAGTACAAAGTTATCTGTTTTGGTTTGATCATTACCCAAACCATTTCCAAAGTACATATATGGTTTCTTT
This sequence comes from Ceratopteris richardii, assembly GCA_020310875.1. Taxonomy (NCBI): domain Eukaryota; kingdom Viridiplantae; phylum Streptophyta; class Polypodiopsida; order Polypodiales; family Pteridaceae; genus Ceratopteris; species Ceratopteris richardii. Next base: position 15,115 of record MU264330.1, read on the forward strand.
ATGTCATTTGGAAGCTAAGCTTGTGTACTAAGTATATCTGAAGAGAAAAGAGGGCAGGTGTGAAGCAGGTTTTGCAGCACCAACTGATTTCCTGAGTGCATCCATCCATCACTCTCAACAGTGGTATCAGAGCAAAGAAGGTAAACATGGGTGATGGTTTCCCTTCCTTCATTGACAAATTGGATAGAAACAATTATCAAGCTTGGTCATCGAGAATGAAGACCTATCTACAAGGGAGAAGTCTATTTGGATACATATCAGGAGATGAGGAGTTGCCCTCATTCAAGACTAGAGGACTACCTACAAAGGATGAGCATGAAAGACTTAACCAATGGTGTGCAAAGGATGCTTTGGCAAGGTCTTATCTCTTAAACTCTATATCTGACTTTCTTTTACCTCATGTAAGGAACTGTAAGACTTCCCAAGAGACTTGGGAAACCTTGTCAAACTATTTTCTTCCAACACAAGGGCTAGGAAGAACCAATTGTGGATTGAGTTCACTACCCGTAGGAAGCAGCCCAAGCAATCAGTTTCAGAGTATGTGACAAAGATCAAAGATGTGGCAGACCAACTAGCAAGCATTGGAGAGGAAATTGAAGAGGAGCAAATAGTCAGGCAAGTGACAAATGGACTCAAGGCAGATGATAAGTGGGAAAGTTTCACCACTGCAATGGACCTCTACATGGACATGCATACCCCTGATCTCACAAACACTCATGGGCCAACTATTTACACATGAAGCAAAGTTCACCAAAGCTGGAGATCAATCAAAAGGTAATAACCCCTCTGCTCTCTTTACTGATAAGAAAGTTAAAGATAAAGGCAAGAAGAAACATGATGAAGAAGGCTCTACCTCTCAAGCCAATTATGGAGGGAGAGGTAGGTCATCTAGAGGAAGAGGCAGAGGAGGTAAGTCAGGTAGGGGGAGACCCTACAACTCATCACCTTGCAACATCTGTGGGTTGTCCAACCATACCACAGATGAATGCTACAAGAACTACAAAAATCAGAGAGGAAGAGGCTACTCAAGAGGTGGATACTCTCAAGGAAGAGGCAGATTCAACCAACATCAAAGCTACAATGGGTACAACAACCAATACAACAACAACTACAACAACAACCACAATGGAAACTACCAAGGTGGATTCAGAAATAGAAGAGACTACAACAATTACACAGAGGAGCAGGATGACTCCTTATTGATCATGAATATGACCTCCAAGATAGGTACAAATGATGATCATTTATTTTACATTGACTCAGGATGTTCTAACCATGTAGCTGGCAATGTGGCATTACTTTCTGATTTGGAAGAGCCCAAGGGCAAACATCAGGTACAAACAGGTGATGACACTAAGCACTCTGTTGTCAAAATTGGAAATGTGAAGACATGTGATGGTAATCAGAACCTATTAAGCAGGGTACTCTATGTACCAACAATAACTAAGAATTTAATGAGTGTTGGTCAGATTGTGGAGAAAGGTTTGCAGGTCAGATTCACACAACATGGAGCATATGTGGAGGACCCAAAACAAGGATTCAGAAGGATAGCCAAAGGGGAGAAATCAGGTAGATTATTTACATTTGAGCTAGAAGATACAAAAAACATTGCTTTGTATAATTACAAGGATCAGACACTTTCAGAGCTAGAGATATGGCATAAAAGATTAGGGCACATAGGTGAAAGGACTCTTAAGCAAATGTGCAGGGATCAATGTGTGCTTGGGATACCTAATGTATCCAAACAACACATGATTTACAAATGTGGATCATGTCAATTTGGTAAGTCTCATAGATTACCCTACTCAAGGAAAGGTTTCATGCATGAAGACTACCTAGACTTGGTACACACAGATGTTTGGGGACCTAGCAAGGACCCTTCCATTTCTGGTTCAAGGTATTATGTGTCCTTCATTGATGACTATAGCAGGTGGACCATTTTATATTTTATGAAGCATAAAGATGAAGTGTTTAATTGTTTCAAGAGGTATCTTGCACTTGTTGAGAATCAAACAGGTAGAAGCTTGAAGAGGCTAAGATCAGATGGTGGAGGAGAGTATTTCTCCAATGAGTTTGAAGATTTCTTGCAGGAAAGAGGCATCAAGAGGGAGATCACTACAAGGTACTCACCTGAACAAAATGGGGTAGCAGAAAGAAGGAATAGACTTATAGTGGAAACAGCTAGGTCTATGCTCAATGAAAAAAGTTGCCAAATTACCTATGGGCAGAGAGTGTGTCCACTGCCACTTACCTCATCAATAGGTTGCCATCCAAATCACTTGATGGCATGACTCCATATGAAGCTTGGCATGGTAAGAGACCCTCTCTGGATCATTGCAAAATCTTTGGATGTATAGCATATGTGCATATTCCCTCACAGGTAAGAGGAAAGCTAGACCCAAAGGCAGAGAAATGTATCTTCATTGGTTATGATTTAAACCAAAAGGGATACAGATTCTACAACCCCACAAACAAAGGTTTCAAGGTAAGCAGAGATGTCATATTTGATGAAAATGACTCATGGTATGAGAATGAATGCAGGAAAGTGAGTCTACCCTATGACATGGAGGAAGATTTTCCAAAGCTTACCAAGGAAGAGCCAACTCAGCAAGAAGATTCAAGCTCAGATGATGATACCATAAACCTTGAAGAGTTCAAGGCTTGGAAATCCAAAGGAAAGATGAAGATGAAGCAATTGGAGGACAAGGCAGAAACTTCTACTCAAGCTATGAGAAGATCTCAGAGAGAGAAGAAGCCTATCAGATTTGGGTATGACACATCACTTGTAACTAAACATTCTGTATATCTTGCAAAAGACTTGTTGAATGAAGAACCAGGTACCTATGAAGAAGCAATTACAAAGCCAGAATGGAGAGAAGCCATGGATGAGGAAATAGAAGCCCTCAAAGAAAGTGATACTTGGGACTTGGTACCCAAGGAGGATTCTATGAAGGTAATAGGATCCAGATGGATCTACAAATTGAAGAAGAATTCAGATGGAACAATTAGCAGGTACAAAGCTAGGTTGGTAGCCAAGGGTTTTGCACAAACCCAAGGCATTGATTATGAGGAGACATTTTCTCCTGTGGCCAAGATGCCAACTATCAGAGTTTTGGTGAGTGTAGCTGCATCCAAGAATTGGAACATGTACCAATTGGATGTGAAGAATGCATTCTTAAATGGATGGATATCTGAAGAAGTCTACATGTCACAACCACCTGGCTATGAAGATCCAAAAAGGTACATTATGTTTGTAAATTGAAGAAGGCTCTGTATGGTTTGAAGCAGGCACCTAGAGCATGGAACTACACATTGACCACCTACCTCCAAGACCAAGGATTTGTGATGAGCAAAGCAGATACTTCTCTATTCATAAAGAGAAGTAGTACAGAGGTAATCTACTTATGTGTCTATGTTGATGACATCATCATTACAGGTAATGATGTCAATGGGATCAGACACATCAAAGGACAGATGATGAAAGAATTCAAGATTAGTGATCTTGGATTACTAAAATATTTCCTAGGTCTTGAATTGATCTACACAAACTCAGGTATATACATCACTCAAAAGAAGTATGTACAGGATATGATCAAGAAGTTTGGTTTGCAGGATGCTAAGGTATCTACTACTCCAATGGAGGTTAACCAAAAGCTAAGTGCTCATGAAGGAGAAGAAATCAAAGACATTACAGGATACCAAAGTATGGTGGGTAGTTTGAACTATGCTACCTTGACAAGAATTGACATAGCATATGGAGTAAGTGTGCTTAGTCAATTCATGCACAAACCAAGGGTACCTCACCTAGAGGCAGCAAAGAAAATCTTGAAGTACCTCAAAGGAACTCAAAGTCATGGTTTGTATTTCCCTTATACATCAGATATTGACATAAAGTTTACTCAGATGCAGATTGGGCAGGATGCAAGGATGATAGGAGAAGCACCTCAGGGTATATTTGTTTGCAGTAGATAAGCCTATCTCTTGGTCAGCTAAGAAGCAACCTACAGTGGCATTATCATCCATTGAAGCAGAGTATAGAGGGCTTGCAAATGCTACTCAAGAAGCTATCTGGTTGAAGCTTCTATATACAGAGTTAGGTCTATTCACAAGACCACCTATCATATTTGGAGACAACACTAGCTCTCTTCATCTTGCAGCAAACCCAATTTATCATGCCAGAACAAAACACATAGAGGTTCATTACCACTATGTGAGAGAGAAATTGCTAAGTAAAGATATACAATTGACATATGTTTCTACTAATATGCAATGTGCAGATTTGCTTACAAAGGCATTGGATGGAAACAAGTTATGCAGATTCAAAACTATGATTGGTTTGCAGGAAGTGATTGAAGAATGAAAGAGAAGACTTAAGCCAAAGTGTTTGGCTTGAGGGGGAGCTGTTGGTGCAAGACAAGCCTACACACATTGGCTTGGACCCTTGGACTTATGGAAGATAAGCATGGACAAAGGATTATCTAGGCTTCACTTAAACAAAGCTCACATGAACATATGCTTATGTGTTCTTACTTCTTTACCCCTTGTAAAAGTCTAAGTGACTTATCATTTGTTTGTAATCACTTTAAGCCATCCACCTACTTCTAGAGTCGTGGAAATTTGAATGTTAAGATGGAGAGAATATCTCCCTACTTTTAGAGGAGAGATTCAAGGGAGCCTAAGTTTGAATTTCAAATTCAAATGAAGATCAAACTCCTATAAAGATGTAGTAAAAAGTCGCGTGATACACTCTCACTCCAGCTCACTCCCGAGGCAAATCTCATTGTAACTCATTGTGTGTGAAGGCTACTCTATTGCCAACACCACAATACCTCATTTAGCTCTGCTTGTCAAGCTAATGAGATTGTACAAACACATATATCAATAGA
>MU264330.1:22500-28657 GCA_020310875.1 Ceratopteris richardii
ACCCATGTCGACTATGAAAGAACTCTTTCCCGGCCACTCGTCCAACGAGTTTGCCATCTTGTGTCATCTTGAACCGGAGCGCACTGCATTCCTGTTCCTTGTCGCTGCCCTTAATCTCCAAAAACGCACTTACGACATCTGTCGCCCCTTTTACTCTATGGTTGATACCGCAACAAGAGAATCGGTTAATCTTGCTTCCTTCTTTTTCTGGTGCATTCATCGGGAACGCCAAGCCGTTTCTAGGCAATTGCCCAAGCACGAGATACCCCGCACTCGCTTGCCACACCTCGTGGCTTTCCTCCTCCGGACAATTCACGCTGCTCAACCTCCTCTAGTGCCTAGGATTCTATTACATGCGGAGTCTACACAAATGATGGAGATCAAGTACCATGGGAATCTATTGAAATTGTTTCTGGGGAAACGACACAAACTGAGCCCTTCACATAGTAAGGTCCTGTCGTCCTCCACTGTGCAAGTGCAGGACACTGCTTCGTTGGCCCAGAATTTTTCTGCCCCATCATCTCCTCCAGATCAAGCTAATCCTGACAATGTGATTGACAAAGTTCAACCTGCTGATACGGTTGTGCCACCTGAGCCCCATCCACAAGAGTCCACGCTCGATAGGATCACGGAAACTGCACAGCTCACCGATAATCCACAACCTAAGAAGGAGACTGCACAACCGGATGATTCGGCTCTCGTGGTAACGACCCTTGCCCTGCTCTCTACCTCTCAAAATCCACCTCTACCTCTGTCTCCCTCCAAGGTGCCATTGCCGCCTAGCCTTCCTTCTTCCCATGTCAGTCGACAGCCCAACCTCTTCCCTCCTCACTGGATTATTCCCCTCCCTCGTCGTCTTCCACTGTTTCCGCTAACCCTTTTCAGCCCATGTCCAACTCTCTCATCCCTGAATCATTAGCTCAATTAGCTCAGATTGGAAATTACCTCATTCATCTCTCCATTCATCTTCCTGATCACCTCCAAGTGGCCCAACACTCCCTCCAACAGTAGTACCAAGCCAAAGTGGATATGCTAGAAGCCGATATCGCACCACTTCAAGAAGAAGTGCTTACTGCTAAAGCTGAAGCTAGTTCCTTTGAGGAACAGATTCGTCATCTGCAAGTAGAGTTGAAAGAGAAAGATGCCATCATTGCAGTACATGATGATGAGATTAGTAGGTTGAAGTAGACGGTGATTGACAAAGAGGATGCCATGATAGCTTTGGGCAACCATCTCAAGACTACACGTGAAGATCTAGCTCTGGTGGAGCAGAAAGGACAAGAAATGGAAGACCTAGCTATGCAAGTCACTGCTGATTTAAAGAAAGTGTTCGACGAACTCTTCCAGAAAAGTCAGTCTTTGGAAGAAGAGATCGGCCAAAACATTCAATTGAAGAAGGACATTGAAGCCATTCAGAAGGAAAGACAAGATTTTTTCAAAACGATGCAGTTTCAGTCTCAAGAACTCAAGTGCAGGGAAAAGGAGCTAGAATTCCAGGCTGAACGATTATCGAGAATTGATGCAGAAGTTGCTGAAATGAAATTACGCAGAGATGTAGCATTAGCTAATGACAAGAAGCCTTTTTGCAAAGCCATGCTGACGCACTAATCTCTCAAATGATCACTGCCGATTTGGTCAGAACTGATGCACAGTTGGTCGAGCCCCAAATTTTGAAGGAAATGTTAGATTCGCTGAAGCAGAAAATAGCCCACACTTTTAAGTTAGCCCGTTCCATGTATATACAGGGCATTATAGATGAGTCCTAACTTTTGTACTTATCAATTTGGGTTTGAGTCCACCTTGCATGCCAGTGTGAGCCGCTGGAATGGAATTAACATATTCTATAATGTAATTCTGAAAAGTTGCACGCACACCAAAAAGGCGTAGCACAACCGTTGTAACTCTTTTTGATTAATGAAAAGAGCGTGCGTGAAACAGAAGGTGGTCGACGCCGGACTGTTAGTCTGGGCGAGCGCCTGAAGTTGAGCGTGGTGCATTGTTGATATCTTGTTGTTATTCTGTAACTTTGTTAATCAAGTTCAGTAATTAGTTAAGTCTCAGTTGAAGTGTTAAGTTAAAGCGAGATTGCAGTAAAGTGACGAAGTTGCGCGTTTATGCGTATTGTGGTGAAAGAAAGTTGTAATGCACGGAACAAACAAGTAATTGATAGATAGTTTAATTCTGAACACTAAGTCAGTGTAGCAGTAGCATAAAGTGAGTAAATAGATTGGGAAAATACAAACAGGGCCTCTTTTACAGACCCCTAACCATCCCAAGAACCTAGTAAGATAAACAGTTTAAACACTAGTTTAACATATGGTGTCCTCTCTACACAAACTTGAGGCACGTGGTAAACATGTTTGTGAAGGTTGTATTTTGGACAAAATTCGATGTTCCTTGTTCCCAAAAGATGGTTTAGTTTGAGCTACTCGGAAATTTTAGCTTGTTCATAGTGATGTCTATGGTCCTATGCAGACACCCTCTTTTGGTGGTTACCTTTACTTCACGACTTTTATTGATGATTTCTTTAGGCATGCATGGGTGTATCCACTAAACTCAAAGTGTGAAGTGTTTATGTGCTTCAAATAGGTTTTAATTTTGGCTAAAAATCTAGCAGCATGTAAAATGGACACCCTCTATTTTGATCGAGGGGGGGAATACATGTCTTCTAATTTTAATGCATTTTTGGCTGATCATGGGATAAGACATCAGTGTATACTGCTATATACATCTCAATAGAATGGATTTGCTGAAAGAAAGAAGAGGTCTCTCATGGAGATGGCGAGGTGTATGGTCAAAATTCAAGCTCTACCACATAGCTTCTGGTTTGAAAGAAAGAATAGGTATTTCATAGATATGGTGAGGTGTATGGTCAAAAGTCAGGCTGTTATGTGTGTAGCATATGTACTTAACAAGTGTCCCGCCAAAGCATTATAGTCTTTCACTCCATATGAGGCTTGGCATAGTTGCAAGCCATCTGTTCCTCATCTATGTGTTTTTGGTTATTTGGCATACGTATTAATGCTTGAACACCAACACAAGAAATTGGATGATAAAGCAATGAAATTTATTTTTGTTGGGTACAGTTCTGAAAGAAAAGGCTATCATTTATGTCATCCACAAAAAAAATGTATTTTGGGTAGCCATGATGTTGTTTTTATGGAAGAAGAAATTCAGCCATTACTTTCATGTACCAAGGAGACTTCTTTTAGTTCTAGAGATGTGTATAACACTTTGCTGCCCCTTTTTACAGGTGGATAGTTAAGTGCTAGTCTGAATGAGGCAATTTCTTACAAGTTTCATGTGATTATGTAGATCATTCCATTTTTTATGCACATTTACATGATGCACTTGTTGATGAGAGGGCTGATATAGAGGAGGAAAAAACTATGCCAAAATGGCTAGTGTAGACTTTGCAAGACTGAAAACTTGATGCACATCTATCATATCATACTCATTTAGGTTGTTATGCATGTGTCTAGTCTTTGTGATGAGAATGAGCCTGTTTCATTTGATGAAGCACAAAATTCAAAAAATTGGATGACTGCTATGCAAAGAGAATATGATGCTATTTTCAAGAATGGTACTTGGTCTTTATGCGATTTTCCTCCTAGCAAGAGGGCCATTGGCACTAAGTTGGTATACAAGCTGACGTGCAATCCTGATGGAACAGTTGACAAGTACAAGGCTAGGCTTGTTGCAAAAGGTTATGCTCAAGAAAGAGGCATTGATTTTGATCAGACCTTTGCTCCCACATGCCAAATGACTATTGTTCGTAGCATCTATGCACTTGTAGTTCACCATGGTTGGAATGTACACCAATTGGACATTAAAGCTGCATTTTTGAATGGTGATTTACATGAAGAAGTGTATGTTTTTCAGCCCCATTGTCTTTTTTAGAAGGTGCATGAAAACAAAGTGTGTAGATTAAAAATGGCATTATATGGTTTGAGGCAAGCACCATGTGCTTGTTATGAAAAGATACATGTCAACTTGATTTCACATGGTTTTGAGAATAGTCCAACTGAAAGAACTTTATTTTTAAGCGTGCAAATGATGTGCTTCTGATCATTGTTGTCTATGTTGATGACATTTTGCTCACTGGTCATAATGAGAAACATATCACTGATTTTAAGGCTGATTTGCATGCCTCATTTTGAGATCTCATATTTGGGGCATTTGCATCATTATTTGTTCATTCAATTTATGCAAGTCAATGCTAGAATAGCTTTGTGACAAACAAAATATTCTGACACATTATTGAATCATTTTGGCCTTGAAGATTGCAAATCTATTGCCACTCCTATGGAAACAGGTTTATAGTTGAGTCTTCATGATGTTGGAGATGCATTTGATGATATCCTCTATCAATAAGTTGTTGGATGCTTGATTTACTTACGCATAACTTGACCTTATATTCAGTTTGTTGTCTCAGAAGTAAGCCAAGTGTCAAGCATCGACAGACAGTTAAGCACATCTTTTGCTACTTGAGTGGTGCCCAACTACTTGGAGTGTTTTATCCCAAGCACATATCACTATAGCTAGATTTACATGCTTTTTTGACTTTGACTGGACTGGTTTCTATGACACTTGTGTGTCCACTAGTGGTTTTTGCTTCAGGCTTGGTAGCTCATGCATGTCTTGGTTGAGCAAGAAGCAGCCTATTGTGGGCACTTTTAGTTGTGAGTGTGAGTACAGTGCAACTTTCACAACAATAGTTGAGTGTATGTGGCTCAGACACCTTATGGCTGATTTGAGTGGTTGTCAGTCTTTTGCCACCACCATTTTCATGGACAGTCAAAGTGCATTAGCAATTACGAGGAACCCTATGTTCCATATTGGCACTAAGCACATTGAGGTGCACTATCATTCTGTGAGGGAGAGGTTCTCTATTGGAGAGATCAATTTTGCATATGTGCCCACATAGGAGAACATTAGACCTTTTCACAAAGGATCTACTTAGGGATAAGTTTGAAGCTTTGCGCAAAACTTTGGGCTTACTTCCTTTTGTGGATTGATTTCACATAGCTTGGCAATTCTTATACATGAGTGCTAGCTCCTTGTTCATTGCATCACTCCTAGGGGGAACTTGTTGATATATTTTGGTAGTGATGTGTGTGAACATAGGAGGACAACCGGGTCACCTTTTTCCCTCTTTAGGAGGTTTTTTCCCTGGCTTCTATATATGCCTATGACCTTAATGGGTCACTTATCTTTGTAAATTCTCTTGGTATAATACATTTAGTATTGTGTGTTTTTCTCCAAGCTTCTTCTTCTTCCTTGTGTTGTTCATGTGCTTCTATAAACTCAAATCCAACAAGGATGGGAAATTTTTTCATGCACCTACACTTCCTCTTTGATGCCATTCGAGAAAAAGACTATTCGACTCCATGAATCTCATGTGAATCTAGCTACACTCGTAGCGTACACCTCTCCCTGCTCTCTCATTTGATGTACAAACATATGCCTCCTCTACCTATATCCTTAATTACTATGAATCTCATGTGAATCTAGCTACACTCGTAGCGTACACTCTCCCTGCTCTCTCATTTGATGTACAAACATATGCCTCCTCTACCTATATCCTTAGTTACTATGAATTTTGGAAAGCTCTCTATCAAATAGTGGGTAGCTAGGTGTCTCAAATGGCCATGTGCTTGTCTATAAAAACAAGGTATATGGGATTTATGCTCCCATTAGCACAAATCTATGAGCACATAGCTCCTCGCATCTCTCCACTTCTTTGCATATCTCTTTATGTCAATATAGGTGGAGTTTTTTGGAGATAATGGTTCATAGCAAGATCAATACAAGGAGGAAGAGCTTTGCCTAATGCAACAAAGTACACTTGTTTATCAAGACAAATGGATTCTCTTCATTGCACGGCATCCAATTTTGGAGAAGCTATGAAAGAAGGTAGTCCATTAAGTGGAGTTTCATAAGGCAAGGGCAAAGGCATGAGAGGCTCTTTCAAAGAAGCAAATAAGGGATGAGGTTTGAATATTCTTCGAGTAATGTTCCATCTCAAATTCTCATAAACCCTTGTACATGATTGGATGAATCGTTTATGCATTTTATGCATAAACGTGACATGCATAAAGGACAATTAAAATTATAGAGCTATACATAAGATCATTATTTCTTTTGAAAAGTTTCT
>MU264331.1:0-28652 GCA_020310875.1 Ceratopteris richardii
ACCTACTACAAAGCAGATTCATTGGGATGGCACAGATGCCCAGGCACATGTGTTGATAGCTTTGTTTGTCAAATGTGCCATTATTCCTCATATTCGCTCTTGCAGAACAACTAAGGATGCTTGGGATATACTAACCAGATTATACCAAGCTAGGAATGAGGCTCATGTTGCTTACCTCCAAAAACAATTGGAGAGTAAGCACATGAATGAAGGTGATTCTATGGACAGTTTCTTAACAAAGGTCAAAGACTTGAAGGAACAGTTGATTTCTGCTAATGAGGTTATACCACATAGCTCACTTGTGCAGACCATTCTAAATGGTCTTCGTGATTCATATCAGATTTTTGTTTCTACTCTTCTGTTGATGATGAACGGAAATCAAAATGCCTTGTCATTTGAGGATTCAGTCTCTGTTCTGTTGGAGGAATATCAATCTAGGTAGAACACATCCATTATGCGAGTTGCAGATCAAGCTTTCTTGGCTAGTCAGAAGGGCAAAGAAAATGGAGCTCTTAAACTAGCAAGCAGAAACCTGCTAATTCTGCACAATCAAAGAGGGAACACAAAGATGAAAAGCAATATAAAAGCAGAAATTGTTTTGCGAGTAGTGTAAAGGAAATGATCATATCATAAAGAACTGTCTTAAACTGGTTGCAAAAGAGGCAAAGAAAAAAGAGGCAGGAATGGTCGTTGTAGAGGCCTCTACTCCAAAAATAGAGTCTACTGATTTTGTGCAGGAAGAAGAATGGGCATTTAGTACTGTTTGCAGCTTTGACCCATCTTCTCATGAGCAGTTCATGTCTGCACTAGACTCAGATGTTTGGTACTTTGACAGTGGGGCGACCAAACATATTACCTCACAATGCAGTTTCTTCTCTTCATTGGAGCTTGTCCCTATAGGGAATACAATAAATGCACCCACAACCCCTCTTATCCTATTATGGGAATTGGTAAGATCATATTGACTACTGCTGAGGGTAGTTCTTTCACTTTTTCAGATGCTTTGTTTCTGCTAGGGATCAAGAAAAATATGTTATGAGTTTTTGCATTTGCCAAGATAGGCTTGGTTATGAACTTTGTTGATGACAAGTGTACATGTCATGATCTATCAAATGGGTGATTATTGCTTCTGGCATTTTATGTCATGGGCTATATAAGCTCATAGACTATGAAGATCTGTAAATGATTTGACATGTGTAGTACATGATTCTTAGGCTATGTCAGATGCAAAGCTTTGGCATGCATGCTTTGGTCATTTGAATTCCGCTAGTTTGCTATGCCTACAAAAATTTGTAATGGTGTCCTCTTTGCCCAAACTTGAGGCACCTAGAAAACATGTTTGTGAATGCTGTATTTTGGGCAAAATCAGCGTTCATCCTTTCCAAAAGATGGTTCAGTTTGGGCTACTCACAAATTACAGCTTGTACATAGTGATGTCTGTGGTCCTATGTAGACACCTTCTTTTGGAAATTATCTTTACTTCGTGACTTTCATCGATGATTTTTCTAGGCATGCATGGGTATATCCATTGAAGGCAAAGTTTGAAGTGTTCATGTGCTTTAAAAAGATTTTTATTTGGCTGAAAATCTATCAGTATGTAAAATGGGCACCCTCCGTTCTGATCGAGGGGGGATATATGTCTTTTGATTCTAATGCATTTCTGGGTGAACGTGGGATAACACACTAGTGTACAGTGCCGTATACACCTCAACACAATGGAGTTTATGAACGAAAGAACATGTCACTCATGGAGATGGCGAGGTGTATGGTCAAGAGTCAAGCTCAACACATAGTTTCTCGCTTGAGGCTATCATGTGTGCAACATATGTACTTAATAGGTGTCCCACTGAAGCACTGCAGTCTATCACTCCATATGAGGCTTGGCATGATCGTAAGCCATCTGTTTCTCATCTGTGTGTTTTTGGTTGTGTGGCATATGCATTAGTGCCTGAAAAACATCGCAAAAAATTTGATGATAAAGTAGTAAAATGTATTTTTGTTGGGTATAGTTCTGAAAGTAAAGGCTATCATCTGTATCGTCCACTAACTAAACACATTCTGGTTAGCTGAGATGTTTTTTATGGAAGATGCTATTCGGCCATTGCTTTCATGTACTAAGGAGACATCTATTAGCTCCAAAGACATGTATGGTACTTTGCTGCCTCTTTTTACAGGTGGATAGTCTAGTGCTGGTCATAATGAGGTAACTTCTCAGCCTTTGCAGGTTTCATGTCATGATGTAGATCATTCCATGTTTTATAGAATTTTACATGATGCACTTATTGATGAGAGAGCTGATATTGAGCAGGGCAAGAACTATGCCAAAATGGCTGGTGGAGACCTTGCATGACAACAAATTAGATGCACCTCTGTTTGTAGCGTTCCTCCCATCACGATATCGTAATCACAAGAATACAAGGAAACCTCCAATATAAAAATATGCCATGTCAATAAATGGAATGATCAGAATGAACTAAGCTCAATTGAAAAATCAAATCCAAGATAGTAACTTATCTTCATGAATAAAATGTTGCAATATATAATCGATAGCTTCAAGATGAAGCCTTATCCTTTTTGATACAATAGCTTTGGAAAATAGCTTCTTGATGAAGCCTTGACCTTCCAAAATCCCCCCCCCCCCCCCCCCCCCCGAGCTGATCTCAATATCAATCTCAAGCACAATCACAATCTCAATCCCAATCTCAATCACAATCACAATCTCAATCCCAATCCCAATCTCAATCTCAATCTCAATCGCATGATTACATATTTGTAATTTAATCTCAATCACAATCTCAATCTCATAGATCAATGATCATAAATCTACACACACAACATGAATATGAACTTCGAAATTATATGCAAAAGGTTAGTTTTCATACCTTCATGAATGATGAGTTATCTACCAAATTCTATCAAATCACGAGATGAAATGACGAGCGGTTGGATATGCACCACACATGTCTCACTTGATTTCATAGAGTTTCCCAATCACAAACATTTATAATGAGTCCTATTACATCTATCATATCATACTCCACCAAGCTCTCATAGTGCCTCTTTTGCATCAGATTTCTATGCTATGGCTGAATCTAGTCTTTGTGATGAGACTAAGCGTGTTTTGCTTCATAAAGCACAAAATTCAAAAAATGGATGGCTACAATGCAATCTAAATATGATGCAATAATGAAGAATGGTACTAGATCTTTATGTGACTTGACTCCTGGCAAGAAGGCCATTGGCACTAACTGGGTATACAAGATGAAGTATAAACCTAATGGTACAATTGACAAGTATAAGGCTAGGCTTGTTGCAAAGGGTTATGCATAGGAAAGAGGCATTGATTTTGATGAAACCTTTGCACCTACATGCCGTATGACTATAGTTCATAGCATTTGTGCACTTGCATCTCATCATGGTTGGAATGTACATCAGTTGGACATTAAAACTGCAGTTTTGAATGGTGACTTGCATGAAGAAGTGTATGTTTTCATCCCGTGGCTTTGTAAAGAAAGGGCATGAAAACCACGTGTGCAGGTTAAAGAAGGCATTATATGGTTTAAGAAAGTACCATGTGCTTGGTATGAGAAGATACATGCCTATCTGATTGCACATGGTTTTCAGAACAGTCCAACTGAAAGCACCTTATATGTTAAGCGTGCTAATGATGTGCTTCTGATCATTGTTGTCTATGTTGATGACATGCTTCTCACTAGACCTATTCAGAAACCTATAGCTAATTTTAAGGTTGATTTACATGCCTCATTTGAGATGTCTAATTTGGGGCATTTGAATCACTATTTGGGCATTTAGTTTATGCAAGTTGATGGTGGAATTTGTGTCAAATGAAATATATTGACAAATTTTGTAGCATTTTGGCCTTGAAGATTGTAAGCATATTGCCCCTCCTATGGAGATAGGTTTACGATTGCATCTTCATTATGCTGGAGATGCATTTGATGTTGTTCTCTATCAGTAGGCTGTTGGATGCTTGATTAACTTATGCATTACTCGACCAAATATTTAGTTTGCAGTCTCACAGATGAGCAGGTTTATGCATTTCCCAAGAGTCAAGCATTGGCAGGCAGTTAAGCGCATCTTTCGCTACTTGACTGGTACTCGGCTACTTGGGTTGTTTTATCCCAAGAGGGGATCACTACGGCCAGATTTGCATGCTTTTTCTGACTCTGATTGGGTTGGTTGCTATGCCACTCGTGTATCCACTAGTGGCTTTTGCTTCATGCTTGGTAGCTTGTGTATATCTTGGTTGAGCAAGAAGCAGCCTACTATGGCCACTTCCAATTGTGAGGCTAACTATAGAGCAACTTTCAGAGCTACTGTTGAGGTTGTGTGTGGTGGCTCAGATGCCTTATGGATGATTTGGGCTTTGGTTAGTCTTCTGCCACCACCATCGTCACTGACAGTCAGAGCGCATGGCAGTTGTGAGGAACCTGTGTTCCATGCTCGCACTAAGAACATTGAGGTGCACTAGCATTATATCAAGAAGAGGTTCTTTGCTGGGAGATCAGCTTCGCATATGTGCCCACACAGGAGAACATTGTAGACCTTTTCACGAAGGCGCTACCTAGGGAGAAGTTTAAAAGCTTTCCGCAAAGCTTTGGGCTTACTTCCTTTTGTGGAGTGATTTCCACATAGCTTGGCACTTCCTAATACATGAGTGCCACCATCCTTGTTCACCCACATCACTCCTAGAGGGGATTTGTTGATATATTTAGGTAGTGATGTGTGTGAACACACTAGGACCATCGGTGTCGAGAAGATGGCACACAGTTGGTGGATCAGTTGAACCACAAAGTCCAACGGCGCACGCAGGGTGCTTCAAGCAAGCTCAAGCGATATAGTGGAGACTCAAAGAGAATATTAAATCTCAAAAAAATTAGTCAGATCACTATACAATTAATCATCATGAGTTTAATGTGATATGGCAATAAGTATAGGGAGAATTAAAAGAGAAGAGGTAGGGGAACATTGGAAATTGATTCATTATAAGAAGTGTTCATACACATGTAATGAAAATAATGGAAACGATACAAGTTACCATTCATCATAGATCATAATGTTTGTTACCATGAAGTTCATCAATCTTCAAAATCATCACTCAATCATGTGTGTAGAACCATCGTCATCATAATAGATGTGTATAATTGTCTCCACCACTTCAAGCAAGTGTAGAGAAGTTCCTTCACTTCATAATGTGTAGCCTCCATCTTCAAGTGTGTGTAGCGTCCATCCTCAAGTCTTCAAATCTTCATTGATGATCTCCTTCTTCTATAATGGATGTTCTTCCAAACTTCAACGCAAGAACCTCTTCTTCCTTGAATGATCAAGTGAGGATCCTTAGAAGTCATCTTACAATGACCCAAGGGCCTTGTTTTATAGTGTTACAACCTCCATCTAAAAGCGACTTTAAAAGCAACAGCTAATGATGCTAAAAGCATTGGATCGTAAGTTTCTTCGTTCAAAAACCTTCTATCGTTAAAAATACGATTTTGCTTTTGAGATCGTTATTCGCGTTTTATCTCTTTAGAGTTTTCATTATATAGTTTTATTATATTGTTCACTTTCATTTTTTATTTTAAATTGAAAAACGTGGTTTCACACTTATATGATATAAGTTGAGGGTTCACATGGAACAACCAAGCAGGGGTTCACATGGCTTGAATGATTATACAATGGTACATATAGGATCTTTACACTTTGAGATTACTCACATGGTATACATCAGAGCTTTATGATTGGGTTTCACATGTAATGTTTTCACATTACAAGTTTTAAGGTTGAAGTTCACATGGATAAATGAGGTTCATGAATAAAATATGGGTTCATGAATATTTTCTGTCAGCTTCAAGGTTCTATAGAGATGGAAATCTCTACAACACTGGGGCACTTTTTTCCCTCTTTAGGGGATTTTTTCCCCCGGCTTGTATATACGCCTATTGCCCTAATGGGCTACTTATCTTTGTACATTCTAGTGGTAATAAATTCAGTATTGTGTGTTGTGCTCCAAGCTTCTTCTTCTTCCTTGTGCTATTTGTGTGCTTCCGCAGACGTCTAACTCCAACAATTAGAAGGGCTATTGCATATAGGAAAATAGACTTAAAAAATGGTTATCACCAGCTCATAGTTAAGGACAATGAGCTACATAAGATACATTTTCATACTAGATTTGTTTATTATGAGTATCTTGTAGTGCCTTTTGGCTTAACTTATGATTCAACTTCTTTTATAATGCTAATGAATGATATCTATTGTCCTTTTATTGGCCAATTCATGGTTGATGTTCTACATGATCTATTGATTTACAATAAGAGTTTAAAAGAACATGACTGTCACTTATGTCTAGTTTCTCACATTTTAGATGAGAAGACTTTGTACGTCAACCGAAAGAAGACACAACTATGTTTGTCTGAGGTTGAATACTTAGGAAATAAAATATCCACATATTGAATTACAATGGATCTATGGAAAGTTTGTATGATCTTGAGTTTGCTTGTTCTTGAGAATGCATGCCAATTGTGATCATTCTTAGGATTATCTGACTTTTATAGAAAATTCATTGCGAGCTCACAAATAGCTATACCATGCACACATTTGTTGCAAAATAATCAAATGTTTGTGTCTAGCATGTCCGATCGGTACTTTATCCATACTAAATGTGTGATACAGAAAGTAGCTATTATTTTGTAGCAACACGCATAAGCTTGACACGTAATGTCTCATTGGCTCAAAGTAGACACATCAAAAGTCTACCCAAAGATCCAATACCTATCTCATGAAAAGTAAAATTTCATAATATTGACATCAATTCCAATGGAAATTTGGTTATCACATCAATATCTAGCGAGAGGTAAATAAACGATGACTTGAGGTAGTTCAACCCTTTTCCCATGACCTCAAATAGTTTCAATTATGATCAACGATATAAAGACAATTTTGGGGAGCTCCTAATACCCTATTTTACTAAGACCCTAACTGACTCAAAATTTCTCTGAGTGCGCTATGGCATCATATTATGTCTGCCATGTTCATTGTACCTTGGAATGTAGAAGTTCTATTGGAATCCATAAGTCTCTTCAGGATGGTCACACTATATTCCTTTCTTTCTATCAAAAAAAAACGTCCGCTGATGAGATGATAATTAAGAATGAAGCCAAAGACTGATGTGTTGTCCTATCTTCGTAGAGAAAATACAATCCATATAATATTTATTATGTAAATAACCTATAAGGGATATAAAAAATAAGGATTTACTACACGCCTAATGTATCTCAAGACTTTCATAGCTTGAACCAAATCGTTGACCATGATATATGAGATAGCGTGCCGTTCTGTTTGTGTATCCGAGTGTATCACAAGCAGGAGAACACAACAACCAAACGTTGGATGAACCTCATAAGCTCAGAATAAAACATGGTCTCTCCATTCGGAAATGAGATCAAGAAGTACAACGACGTGTGTACTAACATTCAAATTTAATACGTGTAGATATATTCAGTCCGTTCGCGACATTGACTTCCGTATTGACTTTACGTACTCCTATTGAAATAATTCCTATTGACTTCCGCATTCGGACTTTACGTACATCTTCACTAATAGTCTTTCGCTTGACTATAACAGAATAGTCCTTCGCTTGACTATAACAGAATAGTCTTCACATGTGCATGAGAGAATATGTGACGTATCGTCTTCCGCATCGAGGTATACAAGAAAATCATGTAGACACTTCTGTGTCGAATGATGAATATAAGTCTAGATATATGGGATATGAGTACAAAAAAAGATGATATGTGAATTTATCAACGTTTATCTATTGATGCACGCATATGATTTTCTATAACTGACATCCAATTTTGCATGTGCATGTATGATTTAAGAACTTATCCTTTGTTTGCCTCTCAATGTTTCTCTCTCTTTTACAAAGTAAATTACCAACGTCTCCTTATCTTTCTTTTCTTCTTATTTGGCTATCAACGATACGATGTTTGCTTAAGTAAATTACTCTATACTTTGAACTCTTTATCAATCTCGTCTCCCGCTATATATATTAAATTTCACAAGCATATGGATGTCAGTGCTACGTAGCTGCAAAATTCACAAGAAATACATCAGATATGGCTAGTCGAAGCTCAAAAGTAAGAACATGATTAGTAAGGATATTGATAATGAAGTAATTCATTTTAAACTTTGTGTAGATAATGTCTAGAATGATTGTTTAGGTCATTTTATGCATATCGACAAAATTTATGAATCATAGTTTTTATATTCTCCTTGAACCTTATCTATATCATGTTTTCTAATTCAAATTTGATAATGAAAATGAAAGAATTATTTTATGAAAGAAAGCTAGGGTATGCATATTGGAATAATAATGTCCCTCTCAAAGTTTCTCAAATCATGCATTACGTACCTTATTTTAGGCGCTAAAATTAGCTCACTATATAACAATGTCTTGCCCTTATGATCGCTCTACAACTTTTGAGCTTAGAGGATTGAGAAGTGATATTTGGTATGCTAACATTATTCTGCAGATTGAAGAGATTAACTTCATTCCTCACTTCATGATTTGGGTGCATATGTGTTGTCATGCAAGTTCTTGTTGTCAAGATATACGAGGGACAACACTAGAAATCTTACTCTTTTGAATTTTTTTGGATCAACTCCGTCTTCCCTTGAGAATGATCAACCCTGATCTAGGCATCATTGCATCATGCATGAACATGCCACAATTCACAACTCTCATTTTAATCAAGATTGACATTGAGATTGCGAGTGAGAGTATGATTGAGAATGTGAGCGTGAGTGAGATGGATATTTCTTAAAGGTTACAAAAGTTTGAGGATTCCCCATAAAAACTATTTAGCATAAAGCATTAGATCTCGTTCATATCTATAATACAAGAATCCCTTTCTTTCTCTATCAAAGATTTTCTATTCTACTCAATTTGATTTAATCTTCTCTTGTGCAAATTTTTATCTGTTTGACTCTTCTTGTGTGATTCTATGATTGCTATAATGGATGACTATACAAGCACCTTTTCTCATTAGTAACTCAAATAATTGGCTTACTTCATTCGACCTAATTCAATGATTTTCAAAGGGATAACTCATATTTTTGCCTTCCAAATATTTTGTTATTCCCCTTCCATCTATAGACGCTTTTTTGGTTGTGATTATTGAGAGGAATGTGGGAAGTTTCATTTAAAAATCAAATCTATTCAAACTTTGTATATCCCTTAAATGTTTGACATGGGTCCATTTTATTTAAGTCCATGCTTTACCTACAACTTCAACTTTCCAACACTTTCTCTACACATTTAAATTCCTCCAAGTCAAATGGTTACAGTATTATTTTTACAAATTAACAACCTTTAAGAACTACAATTTTCTTGTGAATATAATTTAGCATTTTCTTTGATGGTTATGTCATACAGGTATGCATACTTAAATAGAACCAATTATCTTATGCTACGTAAATAAGATTCAATCAGTTTACTTATAAAATGAACCATAGGACTTGCAACATATTACACACTACAAATACTACTATTAATTGGTGCAAATGTACAAGCCTACACATTTGGCTTAGCATGGACGACATTGTGTGGAAGCACTTTATGAGTCATGTGAACTATAGCTTGTAACTACTTGATCATTTACCATTGTAATTCATTAAATCCTTGGAGAATTTTGTAAATGCTTATAACTCATGGGGTTAGGAGGAATATTAGCTACAAATTCACGATGAGGGAATGTATCCTAAATCAGAGGAGTTACCTTGATTGGAGCCAAGTTTGACTTTAAAATTCAAACTTAGAAGAAGTACTTATAAAAAGGTCTTGAAAAACTCACGGGGTAGTGTGGCTCGTTCAGAGCTCTCTCCTTGATCATTTGCAAAACTTGAGTAGCTCACACCATAGCTCACTCAATTCATCATCATTGAGAATTATTATATTTCCAATGACTCTCTAAAATCATGTGTTATAATACATATAACTCATTGAACATCTCTATCTATTTGTCTTCTATGTGTATGTAGAACAATCAACTGCATCTGGTCATATCTCAATGAGTACTCAACCATTTTGCATAATCTTTGGCTTGTTGAACCAACTTAAAGTCCAAATTTTGCTATCAAAATTCAAGGCATTTTGTTTAGGCATTTAGGAGAAATCGACTGTGAAGTGCTCACTGGTCATCTACTAGTTGGTCCCTAAAAAAGTGGGGGCTAAGATTTGATTTTCTAAATTGATTTCTCAGAGCATAGTTGATAATTTTAAATGATTCCACTTGCAATAATTAGCTATCTAAGCTAATTGAATTCCCCCAAAAGGAATTTTGTCAATTGATACTGTACTATGAGTTCTAAGCAAAAAGGCGAGTAGGTGTGTGGACTAAAATAGCAAGTTTCTCAACACTACCTATCCTTCAAATAGTCTATTTTTTATTAATTGTTTCAACCATCAACTCCAAAGTACATAGGTACTTTCTTGGTGTCAATTTGCAAGCTAAAAGGGCCTACTTCATAACTTTGAAGTACATCAGGGCTGGTACAAAGCAAGTTTTAGCAGTACCACCTCACTTCCTTGAGGTATCCATCCATCTCTTCCACCAAGTAAGATATAAATTGTCTGACAAATGCCTCTTTGCTGCACATAACCCTTTGCAACAAGCCTAGCCTTATACCTGTCAACTGTACCATCAGGTTTACGCTTCAGCTTGTATACCCACTTAGTGCCAATGGCCTTCTTGTCAGGAGGCAAGTCACATAAAGGCCAAGTATCATTCTTCATTATTGCATCATATTCAGATTGCATAACAGCCATCCGATTTTTTGAATTTTGTGCTTCATCAAACGAAACACGCTCATTCTCACCATAGAGACTAGATGCAGCCATAGCATAGCAATCTGATGCAAAAGAGGCAATATGAGGGCCTGATCGAGTACGATATGAAAGAGGTGCATCTAATTTGCTGTCACGCAAAGTCTGTACTAGCCATTTTGGAATATTTTTTGCCTGCTCAATATGAGCTCTCTCATCAATTAGTGCATCATGTAAATCTAGATTAGAAATGGAAGGATCTGCATCATCACATGAACTTGCAAAGGCTGAGAAGTTGCCTCATTAGGACTAGCACTAGACTATCCACCTGTAAAAAGAGGCAGCAAAGTACCATACATGTCGTTGGAGCTAACAGATGTCTCCTTAGTACATGAAAACAATGGCTGAATAGCATCTTCCACAAAAACAACATCACGGCTAATGAGAATGCGTTTAGTCTGTGGATGATACAGACGATAGCCTTTACTTTCGAAACTGTACCCAACAAAAATACATTTTACTGCTTTATCATCCAAACTTCTGCGATGTTGGTCAGGCACTAATGCATATGCCAAAAAAAAAACGAAAACACGCAGATGAGCAATAGATGGCTTGCAATCATGCCAAGCTGCATATGGAGTGATAGACTGTAGCACTTTAGTGGGACACCTGTTAAGTACATATGCTGCACACATGACAGCCTCAGCCAGAAACTATGTGGTAAAGCTTGACTCTTGACCATACACCTCGCCATCTCGATGAGTGACCTGTTCTTTCGTTCAGGAACTCCATTCTGTTGAGGTGTATACAACACTGTACACTGATGTTTTATTTCTCGTTCAGCCAGAAATGCATTAAAATCAGAAGACATATATTCCCCCCCTCGATTAGAATGGAGGGTGCCCATTTTACATGTTGACAGATTTCAGCCAAAACCAAAAACTGTTTGAAGCACATGAACACTTCGGACTTTGCCTTCAATGGATATACCCATGCATGCCTAGAGAAATCATCGATGAAAGTCACGAAGTAAAGATAATTTCCAAAAGAAGATGTCTGCATAGGACCACAAACATCACAATGTACAAGCTGCAATTTTTGAGTAGCCCAAACTGAACCATCTTTTGGAAAGCATGAACGCTGCATTTTGCCCAAAATACAGCCTTCACAAACATGTTTTCCACGTGCCTCAAGTTTGGGCAAAGAGGACACCATTTTCAGATTTTGCAGGCGTAGCAAACTAGCAAAATTCATATGACCAAAGCATGCATGCCAAAGCTTTTGCATCTGGCATAGCCTGAGAATCATTTACTGCACATGCCAAATCATTTAGAGATCTCTCATAGTCTATGAGCTTATATAGCCCATGTCATAAAATGCGAGAAGCAATAATCACATCACTATTTGAAAGATCATGAACTATACACCTGTCATCAACAAATTTTACAACCAAGCTAATCTAGGCTAATGCAGAAACTGATAACAGGTTCTTCTTGATCCCTGGCATAATTAAAGCATCTGACAAAGTGAAAGAACTACCATTAGCAGTAGTCAAAATGATCTTACCAACTCCCATAACAGGATAAGAGGATTTGTTGGCACATGTAACAATATTCCCTGTAGGGGCAGGCTCGAGTGAAGAGAAGAAACTGCGCTGCGAGGTAATATGTTTGGTCGCCACACTATCAAAGTACCAAACATCTGAGTCTAGTGCAGACATGCACTGCTCATAAGAAGATGGGTCAAAACTGCAAACAATAGTAAATGTCCATTCTTCTTCCCACACAAGATTAGCAGACTCTGTTTTTTGTGTAGAGGCTTCTGCAACAACCATTCTAGCCTCTTTCTTCTTTGCCTCTTTTGCAACGAGTTTTGGACAGTTCTTTATGATATGATCATTCCCTTTACAGTACTTACAAAACAATTTCTGCTTTTCTTTTTTTTTCTCATCTTTGTCTTGGTTCTTCAAATGTGTAGCATTTGCAGATTTCTGCTTACTAGTAGAAGAGCTCCATTTTCCTTTGCCCTTCTGACTAGCCAGGAAAGCTTGATCTGCAACATGCATAATGGACCTGTTCTGGCTAGAGTGATCTTCCTGCAACAAAATTGAGGCTATCTCCTCAAATGACAAGGCATTTGGATTGTCTTTCATCATCAACCAAAGAATAGAAGCAAAACTATGATATGAATCAGGAAGACCATTCAGAATGGTCTACATAAGTGAGCTATCTGGTATATCCTCATCAGCAGAAACAAACTGTTCCATCAAGTCTTTGATCTTTGTTAGGAAAATATCCATAGAATCACCTTCATTCATGTGCTCATTCTCGAACTGTTTTCGGAGATAAGCAACAGGAGCCTCATTCCTAGCTTGGTACGATGTGGTAAGTGTATCCCAAGCATCCTTAGCTATTCTCCAAGAGCGAATATGAGGAATAATGGCACGTTTGACAGACAAAGCTATCAATACATGTGCCTAGGCATCTCTGCCATCCCAACGAATCTGCTCTGCAGTAGGTGCAACACAAACTCCAGCACCAATAGGAATATGCATAATAGCATCATCCTCGACACCTTCTGCATCAGCCTTAGTACCTGCAGTTGTAACAGTTGGAGGTGTGATAGGACGTTTTTCAACACCCTACACAGTGTTCCACAGTCCCTTTGCAACCAACACATGTTGCATCATATGTGCCCATAAGGGGTAGTTGGTACCATCCAACTTATCCTCAACAGCCAACACACGAAATACATCACTGCTTTCAACCATGGCCCGTGTCTAAAATACCTTGATGCAGAAAATTCACCGTATCTAAAACATTTGAACAGAACTGCCCAGACGAATTTTACTACACCTGTAGTAGACTTCGAGATGCTTATACTAGCGAACAGAAACTCGTATATATCTTTGGCACAAAAAGACAAAATAGCCTACAGAAGCACTATGATAGTGCGTTCGACGGCCGAAACGAGCTCAGATCACGATTTCGGCACGACACAGCGAAGCTGTTTTGATCTCTGAAACACCCTGAGTATATTGCTCACCAGATTTCGTGTGAATCTGAGATTGCAAACGGAGGAGTGTCAACGGTGCCCTAGATGAAGCGACCACCTGCTCTGATACCAATTGTTGGAGTCAGACATTTGCGGAAGCACGCGAACAACATAAGGAAGAAGAAGAAGCTTGGAGCACAACACACAATACTGAATGTATTACTAGAGAATGTATAAAGATAAGTAGCCCATTAGGGCAATAGGCATATATACAAGCCGGGGAAAAAAACCTCCTAAAGAGGGAAAAAATGCCCTGGCGGTCCTAGTGTCTTCACACACATCATTACCTAAATATATCAACAGTTTGGTAGTTTAGATTTATTTGAATCTTTTCCTACAATCTAGGAAAAGAAAAATTTGAAGTCACATCTACCTTTTGATTGATTGATTGAGAATCAATCCCAAACATATCTAAATCATGGATAGGCCTTTTACTCTTTCTTTTACAAAGATAAATACTTTGGAAATTGCATAAGAAGGTGATCCTATGATCAAACTCTCAATACGATAAATGAATGCAAATGAAACTCTAAAAGGAGTATATGTGGCACATTAAAATGATGGATTTGATGAAGATCACGTCCAACTTAAGCATAATGAAAGCTTGATGTTCCAACAACTCCCCCTCAATCTAAAGTATGCTTGATTCCTCATTCTCTCATAGGTTGAATACCTGCCATAGCTTTGAATCTATAAAGGTTTATCCCATCAAGTGCCTTTGTCATAATGTCTCTTATTTGCTTCTCAACAGGAACAAATGAAATGTCAATTTACTTTTCCATTAGCATATCTCTTGCAAAGTCGTAATGGACTTCTATGTGCTTTGTCCTTGCATGAGAAATTGGATTTGCAGCTAGATTCATGGAACTTACATTATCTCCGAGTAAGTGAGGTTTTGAAATTACAAGTCCCAAATCGCAGTACAACTCTTTGAGCCATATTGCTTCTTCAGTTGCAATAGTTAGAGCTTTATATTTTACTTGAGTTGAAGATAAAGAAACTATTGGTTGCTTCTTGGAACTCCATGACACCAATTTTGAGCCTGCAAATGCTAATTATCAAGAGAAGATTCTTGTATCATCCTTTGCTCCTACCCAATCTGCATATGAATAGATTTTGATATATGAAGCTGAACAATAAGAATAATAGATACCTACATTAAGTGTCCCTTAAAGGTACTTGAGTACTCTCTTTGCAGCATCCATGTGTGGCCTTCTAGGTGAGTGCATGAACTCAAAAAGCACTGCCAAGCCATATGACATGTTTGTTCTTGTGTGAGTAGCATATAACAAGCTAGCAACTAAGCTTTGATACTCTTTATGATCATCAATTTGATCACCTTCATAAACCCTTAATTCATGTTTCAATTCAAAAGTTGTACCTGTAAGCTTTTTGTTCTCTATTCTAAACTTGAGAAGTAGGTCTTCAACATATCATCTATGAGTTAGATACATCCTTTCATCTGTATAAATTCTTGCATACATAGGAAATATGTGAGCTCTCCTTAGTCACAGAATTTGAACTCTGCTTGCATGTGTCTCTTGGTCCTTTTAATGCCATTCAGATCATCACTTGTCACAATAATATCATCTACATATACACATAGATAGATAACCTCATTGTGATGCATGTTGATAAATAGAGAAGGATGTGAGTTCGTTAGGTTTGAACCCTTGCTCTTGATAAGGGAGAAGTTGCTAAGCAAGGACGTTCAGCTGACTTATGTGTCAACCAACATGCAATGTGCAAATTTGCTGACTAAAGCTTTGTATGGAACCCAACTTTGCAGGTTCAAATCTATGATTGGATTACAGGATATACTTGAAGATTGAGAATGAAGACTTAAGCCAAAATCTTTGGCTTGAGGGGGAGTTGTTGGTGTGAACCACAAGCCTAGAAATTTGGCTTGGAAGATATCATGAAGACTCTACATGCATGAAGAACCATAGGAACATATGCTAGTGATTACTTACCACTTTACCTCATTGTAAAAGTCGATTTGTCTTAGAATCTTTTGGAATCATCTACCCAAATGATTCGTGGAAAAGGTAGTTCACTTGATTGAGAGAATATCTCCAAGTTTTTAGAAGCTTGATTAGAGGGAGCCAAGAATTTGAATTTGAATTCAAATTCTTACACATTTTACATACAAAGTGAACATGAAAAGTCGCGAGCAGATATATCACTCTCGAGCTTCATTCTACTGTCATTGAGTGTGTGTGAGGACTACTCCATAGCCTACACCTCTCTACACCATTAGGCAATGCTAGTCATGCCAATGGAATTGTACACATATGTTAATTGATAGATACATTTATATTTTTCATCTCTGTATTCTCTGCTAGTCTACTCCAAAGTCTATCAACTTGTCAAGGGCATATCTCAGGCAGTACTCCACCACATTCAATGATTCAAAGCGTTCTGGATTCAACTCAAAGTCATCTACATGCTGACAAAGTTTGAAGTGATTTCGTTCAGCCAATTCAGAAAAATCATCGTCGAGGTGCTCACTGGTCTATCTCTGCTACAGTCCTAAAAAGTTGGGGGTATACCAAATCTTGCTAAATTAATTTCTCGTAGCATAGTTCACTATTTTACATCATTCCACTTGCAAATGGTAGCTTACTAAGCTAATGGAATACCCCTAGAAGGAAGTTTATCAATTGCTACTGTGCTGGTCACACTGAGCAAAACATTGAGCAGGTGTCAAGACCAAAATAGAAGGTTTTCTTGACTTTGTGACTTCCAAAGTGATCTGTTTTGATTCAATCATTTCACACTTCATTTCCAAAGGACATAGGCCATTTCTTGGTGTCATTGGAAAGCTAAGGAAGTCTACTAATCAAGTCTGAAGCTAAAGAGGGCTGGTACAAAGCAGGTTTTAGCAGTACCTACTCAATCTCTTGAATCATCCATCCATCTTTCCCAACAAGTCATACATCTTTACTTTGCCTCTTGACTTCCATAGCTTGTAATAATTTTTCTTTTCATCTTGGTCATCATCTCTATCACTTCTTGGATTTTGGACCTATGTATCATGTTTATTTCCTAAGAGATGAGAATCAGAATCAAGATCATATGGTAGAGTTACCTTTTGTTAATCTTCATCATACCAAGACCTAAGTTCTTCAAACACAACATCCCTACTTTTAGTGAATTGCTTGATTGAAGGATTTTAGGACTTGTAACCCATCTGAGTTCATTCATACCCAATAAACACTGCCTTTGTTGCCCTTTCATGTAGCTTAGCTGTTATTTGTGATGGTACATGAACATAAGCTAAACAATCAAATAGCTTGCAATGTCAAGGACTAGGTTTTCTTCCATACCATGCTTCATAAGGAGTCATACCTTAGAGCTATTTTCCTTGTAGTCTATTGATAAGGTACACAACAAATGAAATAGCATCTACCCATAGATAATGTGGCAACCTCTTCTCTTCCAGCATTGTTCTGGTTGATCCAACTAATGTCTGGTTTCTTGTCTCTCCAATCCTGTTCAATTGAGGAGAGTATCTGGTACTCACTTCCCGTTTGATACCTTTATCCTGCAAGAACTCATCAAACTCTTTGGAGACGTATTCTCCCCCTCCATCAAATCTGAGCTTCTTCACTGATCTACCTGTATGGTTTTGCACATGTGCTAGATACTTATTTGAAGCAATGAATCACTTCATTCTTACTCTTGCTAAAGTACAAAATAGACCATCTACTATAATCATTAATGAATGAAACTTAATACCTTGATCCTACCAATTAAGGTTCTTGAATCGGCCCCCATATATCTATATGTACGAAGTCGAATAAGTTGTTGTGTATGTAGGCTTTATGGTTGAATGGCTGTCTTTGTGCCTTCCCAATCTGACATGCATCACATCTGTTGATCATGTGTTGCTTTGATAGACTTGGAAATCCAAGAACACTTTGATCCCTTCATATATCATTTAAGGTTCTTTTATTCAAATGAGCTAGCCTCTTATGCCACACTCATGTCTCCTACTATACCAAAATTTATAGGGTATTGCACCATGTATTACTTATATGGATGATACATTCATGATATAGATTGGAGTGGTTACTACATCAATCTAATAACAATTAGGCATTCCCATGTCCCTTATCAAAGCACTAGGCCATTCTACAATGTACCTATTTCTTCTTTCTATTACACCATTTTCTTGTAGTTTGTTACTTATATTTGATTGATCTCTTGATGCCATTTGACTCCCAAAATGTAGAGAAATCATGGGAGAAGTATTCTTCCCCATCCATGTGAGCTTAGATATTTGATATACCTATCTCATTACTTGTTTAGCATAGCTTTCAACTTCTTGAAGCAACAAAAGACATATGATTTATGCTTCATGAAGTAAAGGCAATTCATCCTTTTGAAGTCATCAATAGAAATTATAAATTATCTATTACCTCTAATTGATTTATGCTTCTCTGATCCCCAAACACCTATTTGAACTAAATCAAGTGGATGATAGCTCGAACACTTGCTTTTCTTGAAAGGTAACCCAATTTTTTTATGTAATTAGCCATCTTCAGACAAGTTCTTGAGATTTGGATTAAAGATATTTGGAAGTCCAAGAACTAACGTGTCTTCTCCATATCCTTTAAGCTCTAAATTTTGATATTTTCATAATTTATACACCAAAGTTCAAATTCTACTACAATTTTTCGTTCATATGTGAAGGAGAAGATGTTTCAGAAGTTTTGATTCACATCCAATGCAAATAGCCTTCGCTGCTTCCTATCTTTGGCCACCAATTTCTACACTTCTTTATGATTTTTTACAAAGCATCCCTTTGGTTCAATTGGACTTGAAATCCTCTCTCAACTATTTGTCCCATAGAAAGAAGGTTCTTTGTAATTGGGGAAACATGAATAACATCCTTTAAACACTTAGCCTTATGAGAACCATCCATCATAATAGCATGTATATGTGTGGTGGTGGTGGAGGTATCATCACCTATCTTCATATGCCATTTTGTTCATGGTACTTGCATATTTTAGAACAATCCTTGTTGTAGGAGCTCAAGGAACACTACTCAGTCTAGGCTTAATTTCTCACAAATATGAAAAGATGAACGTTGATGATCAAGCCTACTCTAGATGCTTATAATCGAACAAGATGAAAAGAAATATTTACAGAAATGGACACAAAATGATAAGTGAACTCTATTCATCACTCGTAGCTAACTAGATCCTACACAAAGAAGTGTGAGTGCAAGTTATAGCTAGAAAAACATTGAAAAAAATCCTCAATAAAGTAGGCAACTTCTTTAGCAAGGGCACTACTAGATTCCTTAGATTCTCTGAGTGAGAATACATGTAGGACCTTCATAACTTAAAAATTAGGCTTAAATAACTTGTATTTAAAAACAATAGTGCTCTTAAGCTTGTGGGCCTCCCACGATGGAAGGTTCTTTACATTTTCACTATAATTTGAGAAGATTCCCTAAATGATAGGGTTTTCTTTCCCTATAATATAGTCGTTATCATGCCTAAGTGTGGTAGGTGATTGATTGGAGAAATAGGAGGAGGACTTAAATTCAAAGTTAAACATGACTACCCGTGCTTTGCTCAATGCTTCACAATGATTAAAGTGTCGTCCATTTAGAAGTCTCATATTCTTCTAAGGTTGGAGCTTAATTCAACGACCTACACCTACAAATAATCATTGAGAGTATAGAAAATAACATTTTTTTATGCTACTATTTTTTGTTGCATGTAAGATGGGACCACACATGCCACATTTAGTTGAGAGGCATTTAGGTTGCATATGACAGTGGAGCTTGTGCCTAGATAAGGCTGCGTGTTTTCAAATTTGAGCTGCCAATCTATAAAGTCTTGTTTCCTTCATCGCATTACCTTGATATGAGAGATGTTTAATTTGAAGACCCTTTTGATTTCACGCATACTTCCATTATATAAACTTCGAGGTCTTTTAGTATGTCCAATATGCACTTTCTATAAATTGTGTGATATAGAAAGTAGCTACGGATTTGTACAAACAAGGTAAAGCCTCACACACAACCTCTCATTGACTGAAAGAAGACACATCACAACCTCTCATTCCATATCCAAAATTGCGACATCAACTGAAATGGAAATCAAGGTAGTTCGATTCCTTTGTCGTGAATTCAAAACTATCTAAATTATGATCAATGATGTAAAAACATTGTCTTCCATGTTCATTGTATCTTGAAAGTTAGAATCCTCGCTTGGCATCCGTTGTTTCCATGTAATAAATGTCCAAACTTTCTTCAAAGTCGCTTCCATTAATAACATGATATATTATCCCCAAAACGTTGAAGTTTATTAGCCTTCACGGTTCTCTCTTAAAGAAGATTTTCTAATCTATATTCACGTGCGATGAGCAATAAGAAACAAACGCTTATTTCCTAGATCTCCATAGAACAAATTTGAGTGTAAGAATGAATTTAAAGATTGATGTGCTTTTCTGTGTTCTTAGAACAAATGAAATCCAAATAAAATTTATCCTGTAAACAATCCACATATGGATATAAAAAATAATGATTTACTACAAAATTAATGTTTCTGAAGACTTTCATAGCTCAAAGCAAAGCGTTGACAGTGGAGTATGAGACATGTAATTTTTTGTAGTGTGCCGTCTATGTGTATATGAGTGTACAACAAGAACAAGAACACAACAATAATTGTCTGCTATACATTCCTCTTGACTTTTCTGTTTGGTATTGTTTTCCACTGGATATTACGTATATCTTCATATGTCTTCACGGAAGAAACGTCTGCGCTTAGGAAATCCTTCGCTTGACTATAACAGAATAGACTTTCGCTTGACTATAACGGAATAAACTTTTGCTTGACTATTACGTATATCTTCACATCAGAGGTCGCAAATTAAACTAACATAAAAAACCAACAAACAGAAGAGATAATCCCTAGTGGAAATTTCCAGACAAGACGATGAAATCGAAAATATTTTTGCAGATCTGAACTTGACGTGATTGTAACCGTTTTCAGTTTTATATACTATAACGAACGTATGGTTACACACACACACAGACACACACACACATATATATATATAAATATATATATATATATATATATATATATATATATATATATATATATATATATATATATATATATATATATATATATTAATTATATGAGGAGTTGTACTTCAGGGATTTTTGTATCATAAGGAGTGCGCTCTAATATATTGCCCCCTCCCTGTTTGTGAGATCATCCAGGCCACAATTTTTGGGGTGTGGGCATGTTGTTAAACATTTATCATCTTAGTCATATATGTCACCACTCCGAATTCTCAATCTTTTTCGCCTCGATTCTCTTTGCAAATTCAAAATTCTTTTTTGTCTCTAAATTGTATATTATTTTTTCTTCTAGGAATATCTTAAACATATCTTCCTACTTTTGAGATTTTCTTATCACGCAGTCTGCATCACAATGAATAATAATATATCTTCAGTTTTTGACTTTCATATTCGAGATTGTTTTCGATCTTCCCATGAGAGGAGGGAAAAGACGTTTCCAGGAAACGGTTCTCCGCTTGACTAAAAAAGTTGTGAAAGTTTCCAAACATAACTAGAAAAATGTAATCAATGAGAGGACAATGAAGGGTGCATGCAAAGTTTTCAAGATCGAAACTCGACGTGATTGTGAACATTTTGATTTGTAATTTACAGTTATATTGTGTGTCTGTGTGTGTGTGTGCATTTACAATTACATGTACACGATACATAAACGCATCTAAGTTTACAAAAAATCATGTGAACACTTATGTGTCGAATGATGAGTATATAGATATGTATATATATGAGATATAAGAATGTGTTTATATTGAACCATACTCCTTGTTTGAGCTTTTTTGGAACGCTATAGCAGGATTGGCCACTTGAATGTATTAAGATCTATTGCTAGGCAATATTGAAAGTATTGAGGGATTATTGCTAGTCAATATGCTTATATAGCACGTATATCCTTCATGTCTATGGCAATTAACGGATAAGAGTGATTCTTGAAAATTTATCATGCATAGTTCCTAAGTAAAACTATAACAAACTTCAATAATTGTGACAAGAATGTAGCACATAACAAAGCAAAATTTTATGCATTATTTCATTTCATTACATCTAAAATGATGCTATGATGCATGTGGACTAGTAGGGTATGTAAAGAGGATGAGGAACAAGTACAACATACATTTATCACAATATGATACAATGAAATATGAAAGAAACTTGAAAGGCTTTCACAACATCAACAATGTTGACCCTCTCCTCCACGATTGAAAAACATGATCTCCTTCTACATGGCCATCGAAAACATTAAGAGTGCAGCATGACGATCAAATCCCTTATGTGAATGTATTAATTGAGCTTGCTTTTGAGTAGTGCGTCCAGGAATTTTCATTGTTTCAACCCGCGCTTTGTATGGATTCCCTTCTTTCATTGTGTTTTGGAGTTCATTTCTCAATGTTAGCCATAACTTGACACATGCATATCGTGCTATCGAAACACTAGGGGCGTACTCCTTGAACGTAGTTCTAATGAAATGAACATAATCCCGAGCTTCACTTCAGCTCTAATCAAAGTCATGTTCCACCCATGGTATATATTCTGTGCTCCCTTTTGGAATTTGGAAGCTCATTCTCTTGCAAACTCTTGAATTAGATCATACATTCCCTCTCTATTTATATGAGTGACCTCTTTCCATATTTTTCTCACTTCAAGGGACCATAACCCCTCTTGTAGCATGTATATGCCGTAAACATTTGGGTCGAGCTTTCCATCCTGAACTCCTACGTTAAACACCGTTTTTCTTGCTTGCAAAGTTTGTTTCAACCACTTTGGCATACTTTGTGTACTCTTCATAGACATGCATTCATTATTCAATACATCCTCAACATGTACATCATGCATGGGCTGAAATTTATGCTCATTTTTCAATTATATCTGGATGCAAATGTTCAACCATATGTGGTTGAAAGTTTTAGCAGTTCCTTGAACCATATTTGGTTCAAAATTCTCAGCTTTTCAACTCTATTTTGTTAGAGTTTTTTCAGCCTTTTGAGCCTCAGTTGGATGGCTTACATGGCCATAGTCAAGCACACCATTTTGGAGCAGATGCATGAGTGTATGGAACACATGTTGTGATCTAACTGGTGGCTATTTTTTGCATTCAAGTAGAGTCAAAATTGAATTTTTAGAAAATACTAAATTTGGACTCACAATAAGTGTCTTCATTAATTGATGATACAAAGGATATCCCTTACTTTCAGCACTATAACCAACTAGTATACATATCTTTGCCTTGTCATCAAGTTTGTGACCTTGTGATGGCTCAAGATCATATGCCAAACAACAAGACATGCACATATGACTAACCATAGGCTTATGTCCATTGCAAGCCTCATAAGGAGTAATGAATCTCAATGCTTTTGTAGGGTAGTGATTCAGCACATAGTTTCCACACATGACCGCCTCCATCCAAAACTTATTAGGAAGGTGCTCTTCAATAACCATACATCGTGCAATTTCAAGTAGACGTCTATTTTTACACTTGGAAACACCATTTTTCTAAGGTGTATATGGCACCATACATTGGTGTGAAGTACCTCTTTCATGAAGAAAAGAATTAAACTCATGTGACATGTATTCACCACCACAATCCATGAGTAGATTCAAAAGGTATTGTGAAGAAAAAATTTGAGCGATAGCTAGAAATGCTTTGAAGCAAGAAAATACCTCATTCTTTGCTTTCATAGGGTACACCCATGTATGGCGAGTAGCACCATCAATGAAGGTAACAAAATATACATGCTCTCCAGAAGATGGTCTTGACAGGACCACATACATCACTATGAACAATTTCTTGTAGTGTGTGTATGACTATCATTTGGAAAAGAAGCACGATGCATTTTTTCAACAATGCAACCTTCACATGCATGCTTTTCAATGGACTCAAGTGTTGGAAATCCAATAACCATTTCCTTCTTTTGCAAGTAAAACAAGCTATTGAATTTGAAGTCACCAAAACGAGTATTGCAAAGCTACATTTCATCCACCGAAGAAGTATGAGCAATATAGAATGTATGTATGCATGCGATGAAAACCATTAGAAAATGTACCAGACATCACGATAATATCACCATTTCTGAGATCATGAAGCATACACTTATCATGAACAAACTGTACATGAAGTCTAGCTTTAGCAACCAATGGAATTAAATTAAGTTCTTCTTGATACTGGCAAAATAAAATGTATTTTCCAAGAGAATCACACCTCCATTTGCAACCATAAGCTCAATTTCACCTACTCCAATGATAGGATAAGCCACATTGTTTGCAGATACCACATTTCCTCCTTTGGATGCATCTTTCAAAGATGCAAAAAAAACCTTTTGCATGAAGTTATGTTCTTTGAAGCACCACTATGAAAGAACCAATCCAAATTAGCCTCACACACAACCATACATTTAGAATGCAAAGATGGATCATAACAACATGTAACAAAACATAGCCAAAAATCTCTTTTCAGTAATAGACATGCCATATTGCTTCTTCTTTTCATTGAGCTTGGCAAGCTTTCTACACTCATCAATACTATGAGCAACCTCTCGGCAATATTTGCATCTCTTCTTCTTTTGGAAATGAGCATCAATAGAGGAACGAGTGGAAGAGGAAGGTTAAGGATTTAGTTTTGATGAACCCAAAGCTGAACCATACTTGCTTTTCCCCTTTTGTGAGATAGCAAGTGCTTGTGTTCCCTCACTCAAACCACTCTTTTTCACTCTAGATTGCTCTTCTTGCAAAAGAAGAGACAAAATCTCATCAAATACATACATACTGGGATTCGCTTTTGCCACCCAATGGAGTGTAGTAGGAAAGCACTGAAAAGATTCTCGCAATCCTTTCAACAATGTAGAGATGAGTGATGCATCTAGAATGATCTCATCTATGTTTTCGAATTTCTCTTTCAAGTCCTTGATGTGTGTCACATACACATCCATAGACTCAGTTTTATCCATACATACATCCTCAAGTGGCTTCCTCAAGTATGCAACATGTGCTTCATTACACATGACATATAAAGAAGCAATAGTGTCCCATGCCTATCTTGATGTAGAACATGACTGAATGTGTGGAACTAAATGACACTTCATGAAAAGCGCAATCAATGTATGATCTTGAGCATCTTGAGCATCTTTTACATCCTATGTAAGCTACTCCTCTGTAGATGGAGAAGGAGAAACCAATATACTTGAAGAAGAAGCTCCGTCTTGGATAGTGGAGTGTGAAGTAGAAGAACCTATGGGTCTTCGATCTACATCTGCCACTATGTTCCAAAGTTGTTTTAAACCAATAACATGCTACATCATGTAAATTCACATTGGATAGTTGATCCCACCAAGCTTATCTTCAACGTGAAGCATGCCAAACAAGTCATTGTTGCCCGCCATTTCACTAAAGAACAAGAATGTGACAAAATCTTCCCTTTGACGAAAGCTCAAATAAATGCTGAAATTTCAGCTCAGAAATCATCACTTTGATGGTGATTTTGACTGCACGAATGGATTCAAAATAGGATTAAACCCTAGTGCAATAGTGCAACTACTGAAAATGTTTCTTGGCTGTTGAAATTCATTGTTCTATGCTCCGAAGTCGATTTGCACTGTTAAAAGTGCACGCGCGTGACAATGCAAAAAAACAAAAAATTAGAAGGCAATGAACCTACTGTAATACCACGTTTGGGTGTGTGTATAAGTGTGAGACACACACAAGAAGCATACACAAGGAGCACAGAAACAGCAAGACACACGTAGAAGATGGATGGCTCAAATAGCTCTCTCTATTGATAATGAACTGAACTGAAGTAAGAGCTGAATAATATCCCTAAGTACAAAGTACCACCACGTAGGAGTGAATCATGTTTGTGGTAACATGTATAAAAGTGCCCATGTATAAGGAAAAGGTTCACATCAAAGTTACTTGATGAAAACATAAGTGTAACATGAATTACTAGGTGGCATTAAGGTCAATCCATATAGAGCTTACGTATCCATATACAAAAGAAAATAAGGGAATGAGAGACCGGGAATAAAGAGATACGAGGGAAGTCTTCATTCTTTTCCAACATGTAAGTAACTCAATGATGTGGCATACGTAATATTTACAAACCTATTATAAATTGTGGGCGTTTTTGGAAAGCTTTATTCAACCATCACCAAGGCTAGATTTCACTAGATAATAGGTTGAATAGCCTATGGAAAACATTAATACAAAGCATGAATGATTACATAGTGAACGTGAATGGGCTATTAGAAGCCCTTGCCTCCATTGGGTGTGCTATAGATGTTGATGATATGGTATCAGACACATTGAATGGAACTATACAAGTTTACATACAGAAATAACTCTCAAAGTGTAGACACTCTCTTTTAGATATTGAATTGTAATAACACTTATTTGTATTGAAGATCTAAATAGTGGAGGTCAAAGAGATAAAACTAAGCTCAAGAAGCTGATATGGAAGTGTTGTTACTAGAGGAAGACGAATGAGAATGTTGAGGCAAAGTAATGAGTATATTTTAATGAAAAGATAAGTGAGAATAAAAAAAACGAGGCACAAGATAATATTAAAGTTTACTATGATTGCTAAAAATTCATGAAAATACTAAATCATCTCTTCAATCTTGCACTCTTATACACAAACACACATAATAGGAAATTGGTGCTCTGTGTATTGAATTTGCCATGGTTGAACATTGACTAACAAGGATAACTGTCATGATAATTGTAATGCTTGTAGGATAAAATATTTTATGTAAAAAAGAACTTAAGGAGGTGATGCTACTCGGGAAAGAGAAATATAAAATTTATTTCAATGCAATGAACATAGTCAAATACAAATATCAAGTTAATATCAAGAAAGATGAGATGTCGATGTGCATGATATCAATTAGTTTGAGCTCTTGCCTCATGAGACAATTTCTTGTATCACCTTTGGACCCCTCTTAACCCCTACTTTGTGAGATATAGGGGATCCCATGGATACTATTCTCCTTCACTTGTAGAGTTGATCCTCGAATCAATTCAATGGAGATTAAGCTTCGGCTAAACCTCCTCTTTTAAGGAAAAAAGAAAGGTGAGGAGGTGCTTCATGAAATATAACTTGAACTCTACATGAACCATCTAGTTATATTTCATGAAACACATCCTAGTTATTACAAAAAGAAAAATGACCTTTTGCCTAGCAGTGTCTTGAAGACTCATAGTGTATCTTCGTGTTCGTGCATTTCATGAAAATAGATTATATTGTATAGTGTTGGAAAGAAACATTCATTATTTTTTCAAGTCTATATGTTGTCAACAAACATTTGGATTGATTAAGGAAATACGGGTTCATAGCTGCTCACGAAATTACCACACATTCTATCCCTATGTGTTGAATATAATTACCACACTCTATCCCTAACATGTATAAATATTATAGACGAACTATTACTATCTGATATATGGATCCTTTTCCATTTATTTAGTTAAATAGAACTACCCTGTGTCCTATTTCATTTGGAATCTTAATACATCAAACCAAGATAACCAAAATGCCAAAAGATAAAAAACAATAGTTCTCATGTAAACGTAGTGCAAGCTTTGACATCATGGAAATCGATCAATCATACAAAACTTTCAATGAAATGTATTTAATATCCCAATACTTCATGTCGATAGGAATTGCCCGATAACAACGATTCTTGAAATTTTTGATGCGTAGTTCTTGAAGATCTAATAAACTTCAATAATAGTGACAACAATGTAGGACATGGTAGAGCAGTATTTTATATATCATTTCATATCATTACGTCTCGTTTTACGTCTGAAATAATGCTCTGACCCAAAGACGATGAGGACCAAGTACGACATATATTTATCACAATAATATACGATCAAATATGAAAGAAACTTGACACATTTTCACAACATCAACAATGTTGACTGTCTCCTCCACGATTGAAAAACATGATCTCCTTCTGCATAGCCATCCGAAACATTGAGAGTGCAGCATGGCGATCAAATCCCTTATGCGTATCTATTAATTGAGCTTGCTTTTCGGCAGTGCGTCCAGAACTTTTCATCGTATCAACCCACACTTTGTATGGATTCCCTTCTTTCACCACGTTCTCGAGTTCATTTGTCAAGGTCAGCCATAACTTGACACATGCATATGTTGCGATCAAAACACTCGGGGCGTACTCCTTGAACGCAGCTCTAATGAAATGAACATAATCCTGAGCTTCACTTCCAGCTCTAATCTGACTGATGTTCCACCCCTGGTATATGTTTTCTGCTCCCTTTCGGTACTTGGAAGCTGATTCTCTTGCAAACTGTCGGATTTGATCATCTATTCCCTCTCTATTTGAACGGCTGACCTCTTTCCATATTTTGCTCACTTCAAGACACCATAACCCATCTTGCAGCATGTATATGCCGTAAAAGTTTGGGTCTAGCTCTCCATCCCGAACTCCTCTGATAAACAGTGTGTTTCTTGCCTACATTATGATGAACCAAATTATTAGAATGGCCGGGGGGGGGGGGGGGGGGGGGGGGGGGGGGGGGGGGGGGGGGGGGGGGGGGGGGGGGGGGGGGGGGGGGGGGGGGGGGGGGGGGGGGGGGGGGGGGGGGGGGGGGGGGGGGGGGGGGGGGGGGGGGGGGGGGGGGGGGGGGGGGGGGGGGGGGGGG
>MU264332.1:0-12500 GCA_020310875.1 Ceratopteris richardii
ATGTGACATAGTTAGAAGTCAAGAATGAGGGAGATAGAAGTCAAGAGATAGAGGAAAGTGAGTTTGTGTTAGCTCTCATCACTCAGTTGTAATTTCTGAGTTAATGAAGAAATATTGCGCCCGATCTTTTCGTGTCTGCTCCTTATGTGTTTGATCATTTGTGAAATCCTTTTGAGGATATCTAAGTTGTTAGTTATGAGCCTGTGACCTGAATTCAGAGTCCAATTGTAAACAGGCTAGGAGAATTGTGAGTAGGAACATTCATATGTGTTGAATGTCTACAATTCTCTGAAACAGGCGCAAATTTCGAGTTTAATCTTTTGGTCAGTGCTCACTCCATAGTT
Organism: Ceratopteris richardii; assembly: GCA_020310875.1. Lineage (NCBI taxonomy): Eukaryota > Viridiplantae > Streptophyta > Polypodiopsida > Polypodiales > Pteridaceae > Ceratopteris > Ceratopteris richardii. The sequence goes on from MU264332.1 coordinate 345, forward strand.
TAAGTTTTGTGCAAGCAAGCACTTAATCTTTAAGTTGGAAGGTGATCTACTCGTGGCTAAAAGCATTTGGCAAAACGGGTTAGATATTGTGAGAATCAAAGTTAAGAAGTTAGGGGTGTCTGAATCGACTTCTCAGAAGTACAGTTTCTGACATAGGTAACTTGAGAAGTTGATTTCTCAAGTTACACTTAATCTTTGAAGTAATTCAACTTAGAGGAGATGCGCAAACTCTAGAAGATGATTCGTACAAAGTTTCATAAAAAACTTTACACTTTGATAAGTCAATGTGAAGAAATTCTGCAGCAGACTTTTCTGTGTATCATCTTCTTCACAGAATTGTTAATCTTTTGATAGTTAGTAATTGATCTTTTAAATGTGTGAAAGGTTTTGACTTATTCTTGGTATAGAGGTATTCTAATCACAAGAAGGTTGTTCTTTTGGAGATTAAAACTCTCCATCAGTGGTATCAGAGCAGGACATCAATTTGAAGAAATTTGAAGAAGAAAGATCCCGACTGCTGCAGATTCAAGAGATTCAACATTTGAAGGATCAAGAAGTGAAAGCTTGGAATCAAAGCTTAGGGAGAAGACAAATTGACATCAAGAAAGGCAAAAGGAGTTCAATTCGAAGTAAAGGTACATACTTGTTTGTAAAGCTTGAAGATTCAATACACAGGTGGACACAAGATGGGAGAAAGTTTGCAGATTGATAAGCTAGATAGGGAGAACTATCCAGGCATGGTCCATGAGGATGGAAGCACACCTCATGAGCAAAGATCTTATATCATTTATTACAGGAGATGAAGAAAAACCAGAGTTTGCAGATCCAAGTATTCCTACTAGGGAAGAACTTGCAATGTTGAAGACTTGGATGAGAAAGGATGCTCAAGCAAGGAGTATCATCTACATGGCTGTAAATGATTATCTTCTACCTCACATCAGAGGTTTGGAAAGTGCTACAGAATGTTTGGAATGCCTTGGAAGAGCATTTCCAAAATACAACTAAGTCTGAGGAAGTCTCACTATGGGCTGAATTCACAACCTTCAAGAGATAGAGCTCCCAATCAATTTCAGATTATGTGGCAAGGATGAAAGATATTGCAGATAGCTTGGGAGCATGGATGAAGATATTGAAGAAGAAAACGTTGGTAAGACAAATACTTACAGGTCTAGAGGTGATGAGAAGTGGAAGCCTTTTATCTTATCCATAGAGTTGTCACTTGATCACTTTACTCCTGACCTTAATCAATTGCTAGGACACATGCTAACCTTTGAGCAGGATCTTAAAGGAGACAATGATAGAAGTACAAGTCAAGCTAGTACTCCAAAGACAAGAAAAGAATGGCAAGGAAAGCAATCAAATGATGATGAAGGAATTCAAATCAAGCCAACTTCACAAAAGGGAAGACAAATTTCAGAGGCAAAGGAAGAGGAGGTAAGAACAAAGATAATGCTAAAGCTTGTTGGATTTGTGGCAGAACAAATCATTTGGCAAATGATTGTTGGTATAACAATCAAAGTGGAGGATACAACAATCAGAGTTATAATCAAAGAGGTAGAGGAGGCAGAAACCAAAGAGGCAATTTCAGAGGAAGAGGTGGTAGGACATCATATGGTAGAGGAGTGGAAGGAACTTCCAATCTCAGTCCTACAACAATAATTATTACAATTATGCATCAGATCAGAAGGATGACATGACTCTTATCTTGAATGCAACTCATGAATCAATGGAGAAGATCAAAGAGTGTTTTATATTGACTCAGGTGTAGCAACCATCTGAGTGGGAATCTATCCTTGATGACTGATATGGAAGCAAGGGTGAATGGACATACAGTTCAAACAGGTGACAATACTAAACATAAAGTGGAGAGCATTGGATCAGTGAAGACAAGAGTGGAAGTACACTTCTGAGCAAGGTACTTTATGTCCCTACTATTCCTAAAAATTTGATAAGTGTAGGCAAATTGTGGAGAAAGGATATGAGGTAAGATTTACAATGATGGTGTCTATGTACAAGATCCAAATCAGGGATATAGAACCATAGTTGCAGGTAAAAGGAAGGAAGATTGTTCACTCTCAAGGTCCAAGGTAATGTGGGACATGCATTGTTTACCTATGGAGGTCAAAAGGTATCTGAATTAGACTTATGGCATAAGAGGCTAGGTCATTTCAATGAGAGAGCTATAAGGAGATGTCAAAGAATCAGGTGGTGCTTGGATTGCCAACATTGAAGGGCAACATATGGTGTACAAGTGTGAAGCTTGTCAATTAGGTAAAGCACATAAAAGTTCTTATAACAAATCAGGGTACAAGTATTCAAATATGCTTGAATTGGTTCATACAGATGTATGGGGTCCCTCAAGGGACTATAGCATAAATGGATCCAGATATTATGTATTGTTTGTTGATGATGCAACCAGGTGGATTACCTTGTATGTAATCAAGGATAAATCAGAAGTTTTCAAGACATTCAAACATTTCCATGCTTATGCAGAAAGGATCACAGGACAAAAGCTAAAGAGGTTAAGATCAGATGGAGGGGGAGAGTATTTCTCAAAAGAGTTTGATGATTATTTGTGGAATGCAGGTATCAAAAGAGAAGTGACTTGCAGGTACTCCCCTCAACAAAATGGAGTAGCAGAAAGGAGGAATAGGACTCTTGTAGAATTTGCAAGAGCCATGATGAAGGAAAAGAATTGTCCAAATTACTTATGGGCAGAGGCCATTAACACTGCAACATACCTTGTGAATAGGTTGCCTTGCAAAGCTTTGGATGGAGGAACCCCTTATGAAGCATGGTGGGGTAAGAAGCCTAGTCTTGATCATTGTAAAGTTTTGGATGTATTGCATATGCTTATGTTCCTTCACAATTAAGACATAAGCTAGAACCAAAAGCAGAGAAGTATGTGTTTATTGGATATGATGATAGACAGATGGGTTATAGGTTGTGGAGTCCATCCACAAAGCAATTTCTTGTTACTAAAGATGTGACATTTGATGAGCAAAATATGTGGTATACAGGATCACCAAATGAGTATACAGGTGTTGAAGAAGTTCAAAGGAAAGGAAAAGCAAAGGTAAAAGTTTGTGAAGAAATTGTTGATGAAGTTGACTCTAGATGTAGAGTGCAGGATCATGTAGAAGAAGGGCCAAGATTTGATCCAGAATCAAATGAGGCTGAAACTTCAAGAAGTGCAGAAATCAGGAGATCTACAAGAGAAAGGAAAGAGCCTATAAGGTATAGTTATGATACATCTTTCCTAACAACAAAAGATTATGCCTACATTGTGAAAACAGAAGAAGATCCAACCACTTATGAAGAAGCCAAAGGTAAACAGAATTGGGAGAAGGCAATGCAAGAAGAGTATGATGCTCTACTTGAAAATGAAACTTGGGAATTAGTACCAAGACCAAAGAATCAGAAAGTCATTGGATGCAAGTGGGTATATAAACAAAGAGGTTTGCAGATGGTAAGGTGTCTAGATATAAGGCTAGACTAGTGGTTAAAGGTTATGCCCAAACTTATGGGGTAGATTATGATGAAACCTTTAGTCCTGTTGCTAAGATGTCTACAATTAGGGACATTGATTGCTATTGCTACTTGCAAGGGATGGAAATTATCACAATTGGATGTGAAGAATGCATTTCTTAATGGTTACATTGCAGATGAAGTATATATGGAGCAACCAGAAGGCTTCATGGAATCAATTGGATCAGATTATGTGTGTAAGCTCAAGAGAGCTTTATATGGGTTGAAGCAAGCCCCAAGAGCTTGGAATTACAGATTGGTCAAGTTCTTGAATGAATGTGGATTTCAAGCATCAAAGGCAGATAGTAGCTTGCTAGTGAAGGCAAGTGAAAATGGATATATTTACATGTGCATTTATGTTGATGATATTATTGTTACAGGAACAGATGCTCAAGGAATCAATGAACTCAAGAAGCAAATAGAGAAGGAGTTTAAGATAAGTGATTTGGGAAACTTATCTTATTTTCTAGGAATGCAGATTGTGTATACTCAACATGGAGTATATGTTTCACAAGAGAGATACTTGAAGAATCTTTTAGTCAAGTTTAACATGGAAGATTGCAGAACCTCAACTACACCATTGGAGGTAAATCATAAGTTAAGCAGGTATGGAGGTGAAGAGTTCAATGACATGAAGAAATATCAGAGTTTGGTAGGTAGTTTGATCTATGCTACCTTAACAAGGCCAGATCTATCATATGCAGTAGGTGTGTTGTCACAATTCATGCATTGTCCAAAGAAGACTCATTGGATTGCAGCCCAAAGGGTACTCAGATATATCAAGGGAACCCTAAGTGAAGGTTTGTATTATGGTTTCACTTCTGACACAAGAATCAAAGTGTTTAGTGATGCAGATTGGGCAGGTGACTCAGATGATAGAAGGTCTACTCATGGATATCTATGTTATGTTGGAGACAAGTTAGTGTCTTGGTGTTCAAAGAAGCAACATACAGTTGCTTTATCATCCACAGAAGCTGAGTATAAGGGAATGGTAGAAGCTGCAAAAGAAGTTATATGGTTGAAGACCTTGATGAAAAGTTTTGAGTTTGATCATAGTACTCCAATAATTTTTGGAGACAATATGAGTTCTTTGTATTTGGCAGCTAACCCTGTTTTTCATGCCAGGACTAAGCATATAGAGATTCAGTATCATTTCTTGAGGGAAAAGGTACTAGATAAAGAGATTGAAGTGATGTACACTCCAACAAAAGAACAAGTGGCAGATATGATGACAAAGAGTCTGGATGGACCTAAGTTACAGAGGTTCAAGGACATGGCAAGTATAAAGAAGACAGAGAAAACCTCAATTGATGATTGAGGGGAGCTGTTGGTGCATACCAATCACCAATTGAAGGCTTGGAAGATCAAATGATGAAGGAAGAATCAATTCCTAAAGTATGGAAGAAGGTCATATTCAGAAGACAAGAGAAGTGTACACATATGTACATTAGCATAGTCATAGATGACTTAGATCATTTTGTTCAGTAAGAATTATGTACAAATTATCTATAAATACCTTGAGAAAAGTCGGGGCATGTATGAGAGCTTATGTGACAATAGTTAGAAGTCAAGAATGAGGGAGATAGAAGTCAAGAGATAGAGGAAAGTGAGTTTGTGTTAGCTCTCATCACTCAGTTGTAATTTTCTGAGTTAATGAAGAAATATTGCGCCCGATCTTTTCGTGTCTGCTCCTTCTGTGTTTGATCATTTGTGAAATCCTTTTGAGGATATCTAAGTTGTTAGTTAATGAGCCTGTGACCTGAATTTCAGAGTCCAATTGTAAACAGGCTAGGAGAATTCTGAGTAGGAACATTCATATGTGTTGAATGTCTACAATTCTCTGAAACAGGCGCAAATTTCGAGTTAAATCTTTTGGTCAGTGGTCACTCCATAGTTTAAAGTTTTGTGCAAGCAAGCACTTAATCTTTAAGTTGGAAGGTGATCTACTCGTGGCTAAAAGCATTTGGCAAAACGGGTTAGATATTGTGAGAATCAAAGTTAAGAAGTTAGGGGTGTCTGAATCGACTTCTCAGAAGTACAGTTTCTGACATAGGTAACTTGAGAAGTTGATTTCTCAAGTTACACTTAATCTTTTGAAGTAATTCAACTTGGAGGAGAGCGCAAACTCTAGAAGATGATTCGTACAAAGTTTCATAAAAAACTTTACACATTGATAAGTCAATGTGAAGAAATTCTGCAGCAGACTTTTCTGTGTACATCTTCTTCACAGAAGTGTTAATCTTTTGATAGTTAGTAATTGATCTTTTAAATGTGTGAAAGGTTTGACTTACTTCTTGGTATAGAGGTATTCTAATCACAAGAATAGGTTGTTCTTTTGGAGATTTAAAACTCTCCATCAATAGATAGATAGATAGATAGATAGATAGATGATAGTTAGATAGATGATAGATAGATAGATAGATAGATAGATAGATAGATCGATAGATAGATAGATAGATAGATAGATAGATAGATATAGATGATAGATAGATAGATAGATAGATAGATAGATAGATAGATAGATAGATAGATAGATAGATAGATAGATAGATAGATAGATAGATAGATAGATAGGATAGATACATAGATAGATAGATACATAGATAGATAGATACATAGATTAGCTACATAGATAGCTACATGATAGATAGATACATAGATAGATAGATAGATAGATAGATAGATAGATAGATAGATAGATAGATAGATAGATAGATAGATAGATAGATAGATAGATAGATAGAATAGATAGATAGATAGATAGATAGATAGATAGATAGATAGATAGATAGATAGGTACATAGGTAGATAGGTAGATAGGTAGATAGATAGATAGATAGATAGATAGATAGATAGATAGATAGATAGATACATAGATAGATAGATAGATAGATAGATAGATAGATAGATAGATAGATAGATAGATAGATAGATAGATAGATAGATAGATATTTAGAATAGATAGATAGATAGATAGATAGATAGATAGATAGATAGATAGATAGATAGATAGATAGATAGATAGATAGATAGATAGATAGATAGATAGATAGATAGATAGTGTTGGGATAATGTTGGCGAAAAACTTCGGCTTTTAACGCCTACTGTTGCGGAAATACTTTCGCCCTGAAGATGGGTTTCGCGACAAGGCTTGAACTCTGTCAGGCCTGCTGGAAAATGCCGCGCCACCGTAATAGGATGCTAAGCTAGAGTGATTCAGAATACCTCTGTAATCAACAGTAGCTCAGCCTAATTACGTCGCTTTAACTGTGTTATTCTGCGACTCAGGTTCCACCGGAACTTCACCCGACTGTTACTGGACTGACACCGTAGTCGTACCGGAACTTCACCGAAATAAACTTAGTTCTGCTCGTAATCGCTTCAGATGAACTTATGTGAAGTAAGGAAGTGGTGTGGAGTTTCCTTCACCGAATGAACTTCCTTCTGGAAACTTCACAGTTCTGAACTGCTACTTTCCGGTTAACTTTTGTACTGTGTGTACATCTTCTTCCACCGGAAACTGTGATCAGCTTAAAGTAGAGACGTCTAGCTACAAGATGAGCTATCTCTCATACAAAGCTTCAACCTCTGCTACGAGTTATACTTCGTTGTTCTACCGAAAAAACTTTTTTGAGATACTGTAACTAACTGAAAAGTTTCTGAAATATGTTTATTGAGTAACTGTTATACGCCGAAACATGCGTTTACAGAGAAGGTACTGAAGCACGTTTAGTAACGAGTCGTGACAGTTAACGATAAACTAAGCTTCCTACCGTAACACGAAATAACTTCAGATTCTTCACAAGTAAAGATTGCGCGCAGACATCCACATGAACATGTGTTTTCGATTAGAGAAGATGTGTACAAGTAAACTTGGCCTCTTCTTGCTCAAGTCATAGAAACTCTCCTACAGTGAGTAGTTTCTTATTACCATCTCTCTTTAGATGAAAAGACCTGACACTTCAGGCTTGTGTTATTCATCTGTACATACGCGATCTATGGCGTCTTCTGAGAACTTCTAACTCTCTTCACTCATACGCGATCTATGGCGTCTTCTCTCAGTCTCTCGTTCTCCTCTGTGTATCAGTGTGATGCTCTCTCTCACTTCTCTGTGTCTCTCTCATACATCTGCTTCTGTGTCTTCAAATCTTGCTATATATATATACAATTTCTTTGGCGCTCCTTTGCTCTGTCATTCTTCAATTCGCGTTATGCGCGCCTTACGCGCCCGCCGCGGTTAATTGCTCTGTTATGCGGACACCGCGCACTAACTTCGCATACTGTACACCTGTGCACCGATTTTCTGAAGATTCCGTTTCTGTCTTGTTTATTGCGTCAAATTCGTGAGTGTTTCCTTAACAGCTCCCCCTCAATCACTAATTTGACCTCTTCCGGTCTTTCATATATCTTTCTTTCTTTTATTCCTGCCATCTCTTTGAATCTGTTCGTCTTTGTTCCATCCAAGCTCTTTGTCAGAATATCTGCAATCTGATCTTTCGTAGGAGTGTAGACTATTTCTATCTCTTTCTCCATTACTTTTTCCTTAGGAAATGATACTGAATCTCTATGTGTTTTGTTCTTGCGTGAAACACAGGATTCGCTGCAAGATACAGCGAGCTCATATTATCTCCATGTATGATTGGTATACTCTGATCTATACCCATGCTTTTAAGTAAGGTCTGCATCCATATTACTTCTTTTGCTGCTTCTACCAGTCCTTTGTATTCTGCTTCTGTTGATGATAAGGCTACTGTGTGTTGCTTCTTCGAACACCAGCTTACCAGCTTATCTCCTATGTATATCATATACCCATGCGTTGATCTTCGGTCATCTTGACTTCCTGCCCAATCTGAGTCACTGTATGCTCTGAGCTTTATATCTGACGTAAAAGGATAATATAATCCTTCCTTTATAGTTCCTTTGATATATCTGAGAACTCTTTGTCCTGCAACCCAATGTTGCTCTGTCGGACAATGCATAAACTGTGAGAGAACTCCCACCGGAAAACTAAGATCCGGTCTTGTCAGCGTAGCATATATTAAGCTTCCTACTAACGATTGATACTTCTTCATATCTTTAAACTCTGTACCACTAAATTTGCTGAGTTTATGATTTACTTCAAGCGGTGTTGAAGCTTCTCTGCAATTTCCATTTTGAACTTCTTCAGTAAGTTCAGGAGATACCTTTCTTGTGTGACATATACACCATGATCTGTATATGTGATTTCCATTCCTAGAAAGTATGATAACTTTCCTAGGTCACTGATTTTGAATTCCTTTTCTAGCAGTTTCTTTACTTCTGTGATTCCTGCATCAGATGTACCTGTAATTATTATGTCATCTACATAAATACAAATGTAGATCATTCCTTCTTCTGTTCTTTTGATGAGTAGACTTGCATCTGCCTTCGAACTTTGGTATCCAAGTTCGTTTAGATACTTCACGAGTCTGTAGTTCCAAGCTCTTGGAGCTTGCTTCAGTCCATAAAGTGCTTTTCTTAACCTGCAAACAAAGTTTGGGTATTTGGAACTTATAAACCCTTCCGGTTGTTCCATATATACTTCATCTGATATATATCCATTCAGGAATGCATTCTTTATATCTAGCTGACTTAGCTTCCATCCCTTTGATGTTGCTATAGCAATTACTGTCCTTATAGTTGACATCTTTGCCACCGGACTGAATGTCTCGTCATAGTCTATGCCATGCGTCTGAGCATAGCCCTTGATAACCAGTCTCGCTTTATGTCTGGCTATCCTTCCATCTGCAAGTTTTTTAACTTTGAACACCCATTTATTTCCAATTACTTTCTTACCGTTTGGTTTAGGAACAAGCTCCCATGTCTTGTTCTCTTCTAGTGCGGTGAATTCTTCTTCCATTGCTTCTTGCCATTGCTTCTTGCCTTTGGCTTCGTCATAGCTCTGAGGTTCCTCTTCTTCTTTAACCATATATGCATAATCTTGTTGAGTTATATATGATGTATCATACGAGTATCTTTCCGGTTGTCTTCTTACTCTGTTTGACCTTCTTAGCTCATATTCTTCATGTGTGTCTGAGTACCCGTCTTCATCTTCGTTCCTTATACCTGTTCCGGTTCTGGACGTACTCGCCTCGTCTTCTTTGTTTACCTGTACGATTGTTTTACCTTTCTCTTTTCTTTTTATCTCTTCTTCAAATTCTTTAGCTGTATGACTCTGATCTGCATACCAGCTTTTCTGTTCATCAAATGTTACATCCCTGGAAACAGTAAAATGTTTGGTTAGAGGACTCCATAACCTGTAACCCATCTGTTTCTCATCATATCCGACGAATACATATTTCTCTGCTTTTGGTTCAAGCTTATGTCTCAGTTGAGATGGTACATAAGCATACGCTACTGATCCAAACACTTTACAGTGATCAAGTGTTGGCTTCTTTCCCCACCAGGCTTCATAAGGAGTCATTCCTTCTAAGGCTGTACATGGTAATCTGTTTACCAAGTATGTAGCTGTATTTACAGCTTCAGCCCAAAGATAATCCGGGCAATTTTTTTCTTTTAGCATAGCCCGTGCAAACTCGACTAGAGTTCGGTTTCTCCTTTCTGCTACACCATTCTGTTGTGGTGTATACCTGCAGGTTATTTCTCTCTTAATACCTGCATTCCAAAGATAGTCATTGAATTCTCGGGAGAAGTATTCTCCCCCTCCATCAGACCTCAGTCTTTTAAGCTTTCGTCCGGTGAGTCTTTCGGCATATGCATGAAAATGCCTGAAAGCTCCGAACACTTCTGATTTCTCTTTTAGAACATAAAGAGTTATCCACCTTGTGGCATCATCAATGAATAAAACATAGTACCTTGATCCGCTGATTGATCCTTCTTTCGTTGGTCCCCATACATCTGTATGTATGAGTTCCAGCACACTGTCATGTTTGAATCCTTTCTTCTGGAAAGGTAACCTGTGGGCTTTTCCCATCTGACAGGCTTCGCATTTGTGAATCATATGTTGGTTCTGTACGTTCGGTAATCCCAGTACAGACTGATTCGCTATCATAGCTTTGATTCCTTTTTCGTGAAAATGACCTAATCTCTTGTGCCAGAGATCAAGTTCTGTAATTACCTTTTCATCATGCGTGAGCAGCGCTTGGCCAATGTTCCCTTGTACTCTTAAGGTAAAGAGTCTGCCTTCTTTCTTACCAGAAACGATCTGATAATATCCGTTCTTGGGATCTTCTACAAATACTCCTTTATTTGTAAATCTGACTTGAAAACCTTTTTCGACTATCTGTCCCACACTGATCAGATTTTTTCGGTATTGTTGGAACATACAAAACATTGGTTAGCAAATCCGCTCCACTCTTGCATTTCACTTTCCCGATTGATTGTACTTTGTGTCTTGTATTGTCACCTGTTTGAACAGTGTGACTCGCACTTCCTTTTTCCAATTCTGACATCAGTTCTATGTTTCCTGACAAATGATTAGAGCATCCAGAATCAATATAAAATACCTTTAGATCTTCGTTATCAGATGTGCTGATTGAGTTCATCATCAATGATGTATGACTCTCATTCTGTGTGTCATTTGCGTAGTTGTTGTAGGTGGTGTTGTAGGATTGGCTCTGTCCCCAACTTCTTACTCCACCTCTACCGTAGCCTCCTCTTTGGCTTTGTCTTCCTCTTTGGAAGTTACTCTGATTTCTTCCGCTACTGCCTCTGCTATTGTTGTTTTGATTTTGATTTGATCCCTGTTGGTTGTGCCAACAGTCATGCGCCAGATGGTTACTTAGTCCACAAATCCAGCAAACTTTCTTGGTGGTATTCTGGCGGCTTCTTCCTCTTGCTCTTCCTCTGCCAGTGCCTTTACCTCTTGCGTAATAGGCCTGAGAGCTTGACTCTTCTTCATCTTTTGACTTGCCTTTGTCTTTCTTCTTGTTCTTCATATACATTGCTGAGCTATGTCCTTTGTCTGCGTCTCCTTTCAGGTCTTGCTCATATGTGAGCATCAACCCAAGCAACTGATTTAACTCTGGTACAAAATGATTTAGGGAGAGTTCAGTTGATAGTACGAAAGGTTTCCACCTTTCATCTCCTCTCAAACCTGTGAGCACTTGCGCTATTAATCTATGATCTTCGACTTCTTCATTTATGGATCCAAGGCTGTCTGCTAGATCCTTCATTTTAGTGACGTAGTCACTGATGCTTTGACTTGGCTTCTTTTTGAACGTTGTGAACTCGGACCATAGGCTGGCTTTCCTAGCTTTCGTAGTATTCTGGAAGTGATCTTCCAATGCACTCCATATGTCCTCCGCTTTCTCCAAACCTCTAATGTGCGGTAGCAGATGATCTGACACAGTGTTGTAGATGTAGGCTCTTGCCGTTGCATCTTTCTTTTGCCACAGCTTCAAAGCTTCTATCTCTTCCTTTTCTGGTTGGCTATCATCTTCAAAGGTCGGTTTCTTTTCTTCTCCGGTTACGTACATCATTAACTCCTTACTCATAAGTAAGGCTTCCATGCGCATTACCCATGCGGGATAATTATCTCTGTCCAGTTTATCAATTTGGACATGATCTGCCATGATCTTCTTCCTCTCGTGGAATGATCCGGCTCTTATACCGATTCTTGGAAAACTAGCCTGCTCTGATACCAATTGT
>MU264332.1:17500-27500 GCA_020310875.1 Ceratopteris richardii
ACATAGGTGCATTTAATTTGCTATCTTGTAAAGTCATCACCAACCATTTAGGCATAGTTTTTGCCTCCTATATATCAGTTCTCTCATCAACAAGTGCGTCATGTAAATGTGCATAAAAAATGGAATGATCTGCATCATCACATGAAACCTGTAAAGGCTGAGAAATTGCCTCATTAGGACCAGCACTAGACTATCCACCTATAAAAAGAGGAAGCAAAGTGTCATACATGTCTTTGGATCTAAGTGGTGTCTCCTTAGTACATGAAAGTAATGGCTGAATAACATCTTCCACAAAAACAACATCACGGCTAACCAAAATGCATTTAGTCTATGGATGATACAGATGATAACCTTTGCTTTCAATACTGTACACAACAAAAATACATTTCACTGCTTTATCATTCAATTTCCTGCATTGTTGTTCAAGCACTAATGCATATGCCAAACAACAAAAAACATGTAGGTGAACAATAGATGTCTTATGACCATGCCAAGCCTCATATGGATTGATAGATTGCAATGCTTTAGTGGGATACCTATTAAGTACATATACTGCACACATAATAGCCTCAAGCCAAAAACTATGTGGTAAAACCTGACTCTTGACCATATACCTCGCCATCTCCATGAGTGACCTCTTCTTCCTTTCAACAACTCCATTTTGTTGAGGTGTATACGACATTGTACACTAATGTTTTATTCCACATTCAGCCAACAATGCATTAAAATCAAAAGACATATATCCCCCCCTCGATCATAACAAAGAGTGCCCATTTTACAAGCTGATAACTTTTCAGCCAAAACTAGAAATTATCTGAAGCAGATAAACACTTCGGACTTTGATTTCAATGGATATACCCATGCATGCTTGGAAAAATCATCAACGAAAGTCACAAAGTAAAGATAGTTCCCAAAAGAAGGTGTCTGCATAGGACCATAGACATCACTATGAACAAGCTACAATTTCTAAGTAGCACGAACTGAACCATCTTTTGGGAAGGAGGAATGCTTCATTTTGCCCAAAATACAGCCTTCACATACATGTTTTCTAGGTGTATCAACTTTGGGCAAAGAGGACACCATTTCAGATTTTTGCATGCATAACAAACTAGCAAAATTTAGATGATCAAAGTGTGCATGCCAAAGCTTTGCATATGACATAGACTGAGAATCTTGAATTGCACATGCTGAATCATTCACAAATTTTGCATAATCTATGAGCTTATACAGCCCACAACATCAAATGCCAAAAGCAATAATGATGTCATCATTGAAAAATCATGAACTATACATCTGTCATCAATAAATTTCACAACCAAGAAAATCTTGGCTAATGCTGAAATTGATAACAAAATTTTCTTGATCCTTGGCACAAATAAAGCATCTGACAATGTAAAAGAACTACCATCATCAATAGTCAAAATGATCTTACCAACTCCCATAACATGATAAGAGGAGTTGTTGGCACATGTGACAATATTCCCTATAGAGGCAGGCTCAAGTGAAGTGAGAAACTGTGCTGTGAGGTAATATGTTTGGTTGCCCCACTATCAAAGTACGAAACATCCAATTCTACTGCACACATACACTGTTCATGTGAAGATAGGTCATAATTGCAAACATTGGTAAATGCCCATTCTTCATTCTGCAAAAGATTAGTAGACTCTGTTTTGGGTGTAGAGGGCTCTACAACAACCATTCCAACCTCTTTCTTCTTTGCCTCTTTTGCAGCCAGTTTTGGACAACTCTGTATGACATGATCATTTCCTTTACAGTATTTGCAAAACAATTTCTGCTTTTCTGTTTTCTTCTCGTCTCTGTGATCCTTCTTTGATTATGCAGAATTAGCACGTTTCTGCTTACTAATAGAAGAGCTCCATTTATCTTTGCCATTCTGACTAGCTAGGAAAGCTTGATTTGCAACACACATAATGGACATGTTCTACCTAGACTGATCTTCCTGCAACATAACAAAGACTAATTCCTCAAATGTTAAGGCATTTGGATTGCCTTTCATCATCAATGGAAGAGTAGAAGTAAAACTTTGATATGAATTTGGAAGACCATTCATAACAGTCTACACAAGTGAATTATTAGGCAAGACTTCATCAGCAAAAATCAACTGTTCCTTCAAATCTTTGATCTTTGTCAAAAAACCATCCATGGAATCTCCTTCATTCATGTGCTCACTCTCCAATTGTTTTTGGAGGTAAGCATTACGAGCCTCATTCCTTGCCTGGTATAAAGTGGTAACTATATCCCAAGCATCCTTAGCTGTTCTGTAAGAGTGAATGTTAGGAATAATGGCACGTTTGACAGAAAAGGCTATCAATGCATGTGCTTGAACATCTCTTCCATCCCAAAAAAATTTCTCTACAATAGGTGCAACAGGAATCGTAGCACAAACATGAACATGAAGAATATCGTCATCTTCAACATCATCTTCATCACCTTTAACAACTGTGTTTGCAGGTGTAACAGGATGTTTTTCAACACCCTGCACAATATTCCACATTCCTTTTGTAACCAATACATGTTGCATCATATAAGCCCATAATGGGTAATTGGTACCATCCAACTTATCCTCAACGGCCAACATATGGAATACATCACTACTTCCAGCCATGGCCATTGACTAAAATATCACGATGCAAAAAAATGACTATATCTCAAAAAGTTGAACAAAACTACACTATCGACTTTTGCTAAACCTGTATCTGACTTCGAGACACTTATACTGGCGAACCTAAATCTATATATATATATATCTTTGGCACAAAAAGACAAAATTGCATGCACAAGCGCTATGATAGTGCGTTCAAAGGCCAAAACGAGCTCAGATCGCAATTTTGACACCACAGAGCAAAGAAGTTTTGAATTCCTAATTGCCCTCAGTATGCTCACCAAATTTTGTGCGATTCTGAGACTGTGACCAGAGGGGTGCCGATGACGCTTTAGATGAAGCGACGACCTGCTCTGATACCAATTGCTGGAGTTTGAGGTCTGTGGAAGCATGCAAATAACACAAGAAAGAAGAAGAAGCTTGGAGCACAACACACAATACTAAATGTATTATCACTAGAATGTACAAAGATTAGTGACTCATTAGGGTTATAGGCATATATACAAGCTCGAAAAAAAAAACCTCCTAAAGAGGGAAAAAAGTGCCCTAACGGTCCTATTGTGTTCACATGCATCACTACCTAAATATATCAACACATGTCTTGGTGTAATTGAGGTGTGAAGTTGCTTGCTTGGTGCAAAGAGATGATTGTGTTCCTCTGCCAAGATTTTCTACCTTTAATTCTTGAGCATTTCTTGTGTTTGGATCTTCATAAGGGGTTCTCCTTTGTTCCTAAACATAAGGAAGCCTTGGATTGATGTTAATTTTGGGTGGAAACGCTAAAAGGCAAGTGGAAAGACACCCTTGAATTGATGTTTTTTATGGATGGAAAGGCTAAAAAGCACATGAACCAATGTGAAAGTCAAGAAGGTGCTCAAGTTCCCTTCTTGGTGCAAGAAATACCATAAAAAGAAGAAGAAATTGCACAACTAATCTATGTGTGCTGAATAGTAAAAGGATATGGCGATAGATGCAAAAACAAGCTATCATAAAAGTGGCTGCTGGTTACTCCATGGTCCTCTAGAATGCTATCATAAGTGAAGCATTGTGAAAGTTTTGGAAAGAGAGACATATCATGAATTATGACGGATCTCCAAGGGGCTCCTCTATTGTGAGCTCCCTTTCTTTGTTAGGGCAAAAGAATAAATAGAAAAAAAGTGTCCCCCGTTTAAACACAACACTCGATGATTTTATAATCAAAAGGAACAATCCCCCCTTTAAACACTCGTTGATTTTTGTAATGGATCCCTCACAAAGAGGATTACATATTTATTAACTTTTTTTGTATCTCACATAGACTCTCCTTTACCTATTTGAAACTAAAAACAAAAATAAGTAAAAAAAAAAAAAGAAATTTCAACATGCCCGTACTTCCCCAATTTTAACTTTAAAAGTACAATTGTACAAATGAATGAGCATAGTACCCACAGACCTCGTTATCCCACAAAACAGGGGTTAAACAAGATTTCAACTTGGTCACAACTGATTTAACTCATCAAAGCAATTGGGAGGTTGAACCTTGGATGTGCACCTCAAGAGGTAAGTGGCGGACCAATTCCCACGAGACGTGGACTACAAAAGGAAACTTCAAAGCTATGAGAATTCAATCTGGAATTTGAACCTACGCATTGAACTTCACAGCCAACAGTTCTAGTCAGCCTGCTACAGCCTAGCAGTGTTGTATCAACTTTTCGATGACCATGTTGTTGAAATGGAATTTGAACCTACGCATTGAACTTGACAGCCATCAGTTCTAGTCAGCCCGCTACATCCTAGCAGTTTTGTATCAACTTTTCGATGATCATGTTGATAAAATGAATTCGTGTTGGTGAAAACTTTGATAATGCAGACTTGAGCTTGTCTCCTTAAGGAAGCAATGGCTCCAAAGATGAATAGACCCATGAATTCCAAAGTGAAAGATCGAACTTCCTCATCTCCTGTTCCTGCTCTTCTTTCTGGTAAATCTGTAAACTTTTTATCTCTGCACTTGACAAATGAGAGCTCATTACTTGATCATGGCTCTCACGTGGTCTATCCTGAAACTCGTTTTATCAGAAGCTGAGAAAATCAAGAAACAGGCAGAGAGGAAGGCAGATGGACTAGCTAAGGAGGTCCTCCTCCTTCAATGCGAGAAACTACTCCAACAGGCTCTTGCGAATTCTCATTCTTCTCCGAAAGAGGATGAAATTATTTTTGATTTAGTAGGATTCAGAATTTTTGACAATTAAATACTCAGAGTGATGTAATAGACATCATGCAAGATGATCATTAGTCTCCCTGTTTTTGACGATTTTTTATTCTCAGCGTTCTTTATTTTTTTCAGGGAGAGGTTTATGCGTTGCTAGGAAGTACCGCTCAAGCTAAGATGTACTATAATCTAGGAAATATTTTCAGTAGCAAGTTGTTGAAGGAAACTGCTTTGAACATTCAATCGAACGCTACGAAGCAGTCTGGAGATTTTTATAGGTATTCTTCCAGTGAGGCTTATCTTCTTCTGATCAAGATGCTAATTCAAGTGCCCACCCATTAACAATAGTAACCTCATACTAGCTATATTGAACCTTTTAGATACTTGTTTTTATGTACTTTTCTTGAGATAAACATAAGAATTGCAATTTTCTTTCTTAACATTATGTCAAAACTGTGCTTAGCTATGATAAGTGATTTGGTCCATTCCCATGTCCAAGATGTGCTCAACTTGATTTGAGTCCGTTGTGAAGAATGCATATTTCAAAGTTTCTATCATACTGTCTAATGTGCATTGTGCTCTTGCTTTCTATATCAAACACAAAAAATTCTTCATATGCTCTCCCAACTACAAAATTTAGGTCTCCCAGCTTTTGAAGACAAGCTAAAAGCCATTTTCTTGGCTATGACATTACCTGATTTTGAGGAAACTTTTGGAGTTTGAGGTCTCTGGAAGCATGTGAAAAGCACAAGGAAGAAATAGAAGCTTGGAGCAAAACACAACATTGAATGAATTACTAAGTGAATGTAGAAGAATAATTCACCCGTTAGGGTTATAAGCATATATACAAACTAGGAAAAAAAAACCTCCTAAAGAGTGAAAATAAAGTGCCCCGACGATCTTAAGTGTGCTCACACACATCACTATCGAAATATATCAACAAACCCCCCTGGGAGTGATGCGGTGAACAAGGATCTCGCACTCATGTATAAGGAAGTGCCAACCTATGTGGAAAGAGATCAATCCACAAAAGGAAGTAAGCCCAAAGCTTTGCGGAAATCTTCAAACTTCTCCCTTGGCAGAGCCTTAGTGAAAAGGTCTGCAACGTTCTCCTCTTTGGGCACATATGCCAAACTGATCTGTGGAGGAGAGAACCACTCCCTGAAATAATGATAGTGCACCTTAATGTGCTTTGTGCGAACACGGAACAAAGGGTTCCTCGCAACTTCCAATGCTCGCAACAAAGTATGAGCCACATACACTCAACAGTCGTTGTGAAAGCTTCCCTATACTCAACCTCACAACTAGAAGTGAACAGTAGGTTGTTCCTTGCTCAACTAAGATATGCTATGAACTACCAAGCATGAAGGAAAAATCACTAGTGGAGACACAATTGTCATAGAAACTAGCCAAGCATGAGTTAGAAAAAGCATGTAAATTTGGGAGTAATGATCCCTCTTGGAATAAAACAATTCAAGTGGTCGGGTACCACTTAAATAGCGAAAGATGCACCTAAGTGCTTGGCAATGCTTGACACATGGGCAATGCATAAACTTGCTCATACGTGAGACAACAAACGGAATATTAGGCCAAGTTATGCATAATTAAATCAAGCATCAAAGAACATGCTCATAGAGAACAACATCAAATGCATCTTGAGCATCATGAAGACTCAACCATAAACCTGTTTCCATAGGAGTGGAAATAGGTTTGCAATCTTCAAGGCAAAAACATTGCAATAATGTGTGAATAGATTTTTTTTTAACACAAAGCTATTCCCCATCAACTGCATAAACTGAATGCCCAAATAATGATGCAAATGCCCCAAATCTGACATCTCAAAAGAGGCATGCAAGTCAGTCTTAAATTCAGCAATGTCCTTCTCATTAGGACCGGTGAGAAGCATGTAATCAACATGCAAAACAATGATAAGAAGTACACCATTTTTCACACTTTAGCATATAAGGTGGTCTCAATTTGACTATTCTCAAAACCATGTGCGGTCAAGTAGGCATGTATCTTTTCATACGAAGCACGTGGTGCTTGCTTCAAATCATATAATGCCTTTTGCAACTTGCATACTTTGTTTTCATGTCCGTTATGCACAAAACTATGGGGCTGAAATACATACACTTTCATGTAAGTCACCATTGAAATATGCAGATTTAATGTCAAAGTGATGTAAATTCCAACCATGATGAGCCACAAGTGCAAATACGAATGGTGGTCATTCGGCATGCGGATGCAAAGGTCTCATCAAAATCAATGCCTCTCTCTTTAGCATAACCTTCTTCAACAAGCCTAGCTTTATACATGTCAACTATTCCATCAAGTTTCCGCCTAAGCTTGTATACCTATTTATTGCTGATGGCCTTTTTGCTTGGAGGCAAATCACATAAAGACCAAGTACCATTCTTCATAATAGCATCAGATTTTGATTCCATAGAAGCCATCCATTTTTTTGAATTTTGTGCTTCATAAAAAGAAAAAGGCCCATTCTTATCACAGAACCTAGAAGTGGCCATTGCATAGCAATTCAATGCAAAAGAAGAACTATGAGATCCTGAACGAGCACGATATGATAGAGATACATCTAATTTTGCTGTCTTGCAAAGCTTGCACCAACCATTTAGGCATAGTTTTTGCCTCCTCTATATCAATCCTCTCATCAACAAGACCATCATGTAATTTGCATAAGAAATGAAATGATTTGCATCATCATGTGGAACCCTCCTCATTTGGACTAGCACTTGACTGGCCACTTGTAAAAAGAGGAAGCAAAGTGTCACATAGATCTTTGGAGCTAACTCATGTGTCCTTAGTACATGAAAATAATATGGCTTAACTGCATCTTCCACAAAAACAACATCACGGCTAACCAAAATGCGTTTAGTTTGCAATAATGCATATGTTAGACAACCAAAGACATGAAGATGAGCAAAAGATGGCTTGCGACCATGCTAAACCTCATATGGAGTGATAGATTGTAGTGCTTTAGTGGGATGCTTGTTACACTTATGTGTTCCTCGAGTAGCTTTGATATGAACCTTTTCCCTATACATGGGCACTTTTACTTTAGTGCTCGCTAGAGGTTTTTTTCCATGTTACCACATACATGATTCACTCATATGCGGTGGTACTTTGTACTTAGGGATATTATTAAGCTCTTACTTCACTTCAGTTCATTGTCAATAAAGAGAGCTATTCCAGCCATCGTCTTTTCCGTGTGTCTTGCTGCGTTTGTGCTCCTTGTGTGTGCTTCTCGTGTGTCTCTCGCACTTCTACACACGTTTTACCGCTTGCCAATGCTTAGTGCGAGGGCTATGCATGAATCGACTCAACTCGGAAACTGCATACGGGACATCCGGCCTTCTGTTGCATGCATATATAAGATATCTCACAACTTGCTGATAAAGAGAAGTGTCAAATGCATCGCGGGAATCCTCGACTGAGAACCTGAATCTTGTCTCAACTGGTGTGGAAATTGGCTTGCAATCCTCTTGATCATCTTCTACCAAGTAAAGGTGCACTCAATTTGCTGTCCTGCAAAGTTTGTTTCAGCCACTTTCGCATAGTTTGTGCACTCTTGATAGATATGCGTTCATTATGCAATACATCATCAACATGTACATCATGCGTGGGCTGAATTTCATGTTCATTTTCAGCCATATTTTGACGCAAATGTTCAGCCATATGTGGTTGGAAATTTCCAGCAGCTTCGACATTTTTTAGCTGAAAAATTTCAGCCATGTTTGGCTGGAAATTCTCTGTATTTTTAGCTCTATTTTGCTGGAATTTTCCAGCCCTTTGAACCTCAGTTGGCTGGTCTACATGGCCATAGTCAAGCGCACCATTCAGCAAATACCACATCTCGACTCACAATAATTGTGTTCGTCAATGGATGATACAAATGATATCCCTTACTTTAATCACTATAACCACCAAATATACATTTCTTTGCCTTGTCATCAAGTTTGTGATGTTGTTGTGATGACACAAGAGCATATGCAAAACAACCAAACACATGCATATGACTAACCATAGGCTTATGACCATTCCAAGTTTCATAAGGAGTGATGACTCTCAATGCTTTTATAGGGAAACGATTCAACACATAATTTGCACACATGACCGCTTCCATCCAAAACTTATCAGGAAGATGCTTTCCTTTAACCATACATCGTGCCATTTCAAGAAGTGTTTTATTTTTCACTCGGCAACACCATTTTGCTGAGGTGTATGTTGCACTGTACATTGGTGTGAAATAACTCTTTCACCAAGAAAAGCATTAAACTCATGTGACATGTATTCACCACCATGATCCGTGCGTAGAGTCAAAAGCTTTTGTGAAAAAATTTTTTCAACCATAGCGAAAAATGCTTTGAAGCAAGAAAATACCTCATTCTTTGCTTTCATAGAATACACCCATGTATGGCGAGTAGCATCATGATTCATCAATGAAGGTAACAAAATATACATGCTTCCCAAAAGATGGAGTCTTGACGGGATCACATACATCACTATGAACAAGCTTCAATTTTCTTGTAGTGTGTGTATGACTATCTTTTGGAAAAGAAGCACGATGCATTTTTTCAGGAATGCAACCTTCACATGTATGCTTTTCGATGGACTCAAGTGTAGACAAACCAATAACCATGTCCTTCTTTTGCAAGTAAAGCAAATTATTGAAGTTCAAGTGACCAAAACGAGCATGCCAAAGCTCCATTTCAGCCATGGAAGAAGTAAGAGCAACCAAGGCATTCGAGGAAGCCCTCTTGTATGTATCCATGCGATACAAACCATTACATAATGTATCGGACATCACGATAACATCACCATTGCTGAAATCATGAACCATACACTTATCATCAATGAAGTGTACATGAAGTCCAACTTTAGCAATCATCGGAATTGAAATTAAGTTCTTCTTGATACCGGGCACATACAATGCATTTTTCAAGAGAATCACACCTCCATTTACAACTGTAAGCTCAATTTCTCCTACTCCAATGATAGGATAAGAGGCATTGTTTGCACACACCACATGTCCTCCTTCGGATGCACCTTTCAAAGAGGCAAAAAATCTTTTGCATGATGTTATGTGCTTTGAAGCACCACTATCAAAGAACCAATCCGAATCAGCCTCACTCACAACCATACATTTAGAATGCAAAGAAGCATCATAATGA
>MU264333.1:5000-10000 GCA_020310875.1 Ceratopteris richardii
TAATGTCCAAGCTTTTTGAACAATGTCTGCATTCATATGACTTCCTTAGCTGCTTCCACAAGTTCTTTGTACTCAGCTTCAATTGATGATAATGCTACTGTATGTTGTTTCTTTGAACACCAACTTACAAGCTTATCACCAATGTATATCATGTAGCCATGAGTTGATCTTCTGTAATCCTGGTTACCTGCATAGTCTGAGTCACTATAGGCTCTCAACTTCAAATCTGATGTAAAAGGATAATATAATCCTTCCTTTATAGTTCCTTTGATATATCTGAGAACTCTTTGACCTGCAATCCAATGTGGATCCTTTGGACAATGCATGAATTGTGACAACACTCCCACTGCATAACTAAGATCAGGTCTTGTTAGTGTAGCATAAATCAAACTACCCACAAGAGATTGATACTTCCTAATATCTTTGTATTCTGCACCATCATATTTACTGAGCTTGTGATTAACTTCAAGTGGAGTTGAAGCTTCTCTGCAATTTTCCATATCAAACTTCTTCGATAGATTTAGAAGATACCTTTCTTCTGATACATATATGCCATGATCTGTATAAGTGAATTCCATTCCAAGAAAGTATGACAACTTTCCTAGGTCACTGATCTTGAACTCTTTCTCAAGTAATCTCTTTACCTCCTTAATTCCTTCATCTGAAGTACCTGTGATTATAATGTCATCTACATAAATACAAATGTAGATTGTACCTTCCTCTGCTCTTTTATGAGTAGACTTGGATCTGCTTTTGGACTTTGATATCCAAGATCATTGAGATACTTCACCAGTCTATAGTTCCATGCTCTTGGAGCTTGTTTCAATCCATAGAGTGCTCTTCTCAATCTGCAAACAAAATTTGGATACCTGGAATCTATAAACCCTTGAGGTTGTTCCATGTATACCTCATCTAATATGTATCCATTCAAGAATGCATTCTTTATATCCAATTGACTTAGGGTCCATCCTTTTGAAGCTGCAATAGCAATGATTGTCCTTATAGTTGACATCTTAGCTACAGGACTGAATGTCTCATCATAATCTATGCCATAAGTTTGGGCATAGCCTTTCACCATCAATCTAGCTTTGTATCTGGCTATACTTCCATCTGCAAGCTTCTTCACTTTATAAACCCATTTATTTCCAATTACTTTCTTACCATTTGGTTTAGGAACAAGTTCCCATGTCTTGTTCTCCTCTAGTGCATTGAACTCTTCCTTCATTGCTTCTTCCCATTGCTTCTTACCTTTTGCTTCATCATAGTTCTGAGGTTCTTCATCATCTTTGACTATATATGCATAGTTCTTCTGAGTTATGTAAGAAGTATCATAAGAATACCTTTCTGGTTGTCTTCTTGTCCTGCTTGACCTTCTTGGTTCACATTCTTCATAAGTGTCTAGATACACTTCTTCATCAAATATAGGAGCTTCTTCATTCCTTCTTGTTAATCCACTTCTGGATGTACTTGCTTGCATATAGTCTTCATCTCGATTCACCTGCACAATTGATTTTCCTTTCTCACATCTTCTTACCTCTTCTTCAAATTCTTCAGCTGAATGACTTTGATCTGCATACCAACTTTTCTGGTCATCAAATGTAACATCTCTAGAAACAATAAAGTGTTTGGTTAGAGGATTCCACAACCTGTAACCCATCTGCTTTTCATCATAACCAATGAACACATATTTTTTTGCCTTTGGTTCAAGTTTATGTCTTAGTTGTGATGGCACATAAGCATATGCAATTGATCCAAACACTCTACAATGATCTAGTGTTGGTTTCTTACCCCATCAAGCTTCATATGGAGTCATTCCATTGAGAGCTACACATGGTAATCTATTCACAAGATATGTAGTTGTATTTACAGCCTCAGCCCAAAGATAATTTGGACAATTCTTCTCCTTCAACATAGCTCTAGCAAACTCAACCAAAGTCCTATTCCTTCTTTCTGCTACACCATTTTGTTGTGGTGTATACCTGCAAGTTATTTCTCGCTTAATACCTGCATTCCAAAGATAGTCATTGAAATCTTGGGAGAAGTATTCTCCCCCTCCATCAGACCTCAATCTTTTAAGCTTTTGACCTGTGACTCTCTCTACATATGCATGGAAATGCCTGAAAGCTCCAAACATTTCTGATCTTTTCTTCAAAACATATAATGTTATCCATCTTGTAGCATCATCAATGAAAAGAACATAATACCTTGAGCCACTGATAGATCCTTCTTTTGTTGGTCCCCATACATCTGTATGAATGAGCTCTAGTAATCCATCATGTTTGAATCCTTTCTTTTTGAAATGGTAACCTGTGTGCTTTACCCATTTGACATGCTTCACATTTATAAACCATATGTTGACTCTGCACATTTGGTAGTCCTAGTATAGTCTGATTAGCAACCATAGCTTTAATTCCTCTTTCATTGAAGTGACCTAATCTCTTATGCCAGAGATCAAGTTCTGTAATCACTCCTTCACCATGTGTGAGCAAAGCTTGACCAATGTTCCCTTGTACTCTTAAAGTAAAGAGTCTACCTTCTTTCTTTCCACAAACAATCTGATTATATCCATTCTCTAGATCTTCAACAAATACTCCTTCATTTGTAAACCTGACTTGAAAACCTTTTTCAACTATCTGTTCCACAATAATCAAGTTTTTAGGTATTGTAGGAACATACAAAACATTGGTTAGCAAATCTGCTCCACTCTTGCATTTCACTTTTCCAACTGAATGTACAATATGTCTTGTATTATCACCTGTTTGAACACTATGACTAGAAATACCTTTTTCCAATTCTGACATCAATTCTGTGTTTCCTGACAAATGATTAGAACATCCAGAGTCAATGTAAAATACCTTTAGATCTTCTTTATCTGATGTGGTGATTGAGTTCATCATCAATGATGTATGACTTTCATTCTATGTGTCATTTGCATAATTGTAGTAGGTTGTGTTGTAGGACTGATTCTATCCCCAACTTCTTCCTCCACCTCTACCATAGCGTACTCTTTGACTTTTTTTTACCTCTTTGAAAATTACTTTGATATCTTCCACCTCTGCCTGTGCTATTGTTATTCTGATTTTGATTTGATCCTTGTTGATTGTACCAACAGACATGAGCCAAATGATTACTCAATCCACAGATCCAACAAGCCTTCTTATTGCTATTCTGATTACATCTTCCTCTTCCAAAACCTCTTGCTCTTCCTCTGCCTGTGCCTCTACCTCTTGCAAAATAAACTTGAGAATTTGACTCTTGTTCATCCTTTGCTTTACCTTTATCTCCTTTCTTCTTGTTCTTCATGTACATTGTAGAACTTTGTCCTTTATCTCCATCTCCCTTCAAGTCTTGCTCAAATGTGAGCATCAAACCAAGCAACTGGTTCAAATCTGGAATATAATGATTTAATGAAAGTTCTGTTGATAAGACAAAAGGTTTCCACCTTTCATCCCCTCTCAAACCTGTAAGTAATTGAGCAATCAACTTGTGATCCTCAATATCTTCATCTATGGATCCAAGACTATCTGCTAGATCCTTCATCTTAGTGACATAATCACTAATACTTTGACTTGGCTTCTTCTTGAATCATGTAAACTCTGACCATAGACTTGCTTTCCTTGCTTTATTAGTACTTTGGAAATGATACTCCAATGCATTCCATATATCTTCAGATGATTCCAATCCTCTGATGTGTGGTAGCAAATGATCAGAGATTGTATTGTAAATGTAGGCTTTTGCACTTGCATCCTTCTTCTGCCAATGCTTTAAAGCATCAAGTTCTTCTTTCTTTGGTCGGCTTTCATCTTCAAATATTGGCTTCTCTTCTTCACCTGTTACATATATAATGAGATCTTTACTCATAAGTAAGGCTTCCATTCTCATTACTCGTGCAGGGTAATTATCTCTGTCCAGTTTGTCAATGGAGATATGATCTGCCACACTCCTTTCCTTCTGCTACAACCTTTGAGCTTAAAGGATAAAGGATAATACCTTTTGGAGTTCTTTGTGTATGAAGATACTTTTGAAGTAATCTTTTGATGCTTTGAGACTTCCAATGCTTCACCTTTCAACCTTTAATGGAAAAGTTTCAGAAACTTCTCGTACCTTTACCGCCTTCTGCTCTTTAGGACCTTTCTGCTCTGATACCATTTGTTGATGTGTAAAACACAACAAGAAATGAATTAATGTGACACTAGAACACCACTAACCCATTGCCACTCCAAACTTTGAGAAATGATAGCCAAAACCAAGACCTTTACTTCTACAGAACTTTCCAATCACTCAAATGTACCTTCACTATTTTGCTATTTTCTCTTAGCTCAAATATTATTTTTCCAAGATCTTTTGATGGATGAAAGTGTAGAGCTTTCCAACAAGCTATCATATGCTTGAAACGGATCCCTAGAACTCAAGTTATGACCTTCACAAGATGACCCTTTATGAATTCCAAAAATGGAATTTTTGCCTGTTTTAGTAAATCTGGCTATCCAAAAATGAAATATCGATGCCTAGCATCGACTTGCAACCAAAAGTCGATCCCAGGCATCAACTTTCAGCTTTTTCAGCCACTTTTTCATTCCTGAAATAGGTGCGTCTAACCAAATATATGAATGAAGCACTTTTATGCTAGAAGTCGATGCAAGGTATCGACTTTATGCTGAAACTCGATGCCAGGCATCGAGTTGCTTCACAAACCTCATCTTTCTAGAAGATTCAACAATAGGTAACACTCACAGAATGAAAACAATGACTTATCAGCCAAGATTCGATGCCAAGCATCAACTTCCCGCATCAAACTCAACCTTTCAACATATATTCGATGCAGGGCATCGACTTGCTTGAAAAATTTCAATTCTTCAAAACATTACACAGAAGAAAAACAGTGGAGATGGAGGAAGAAGACTTATACACAGAACTTTAACTAGTTCTTGTTATAGCTATGAAAACTCATAAATACACAGGTGCCTTCTCACATAGAGAAGCTCCACTATTCTCAGTCA
>MU264333.1:17500-20000 GCA_020310875.1 Ceratopteris richardii
AATTTATGAAATGTTCTCCACACTTTGTATTTAATCAAGAACTTTCTTATCTTGTTTATGTGCATCTAATAGCTTATGTGTGCTCAAATATTCTTAAAAATGGCAAAAAGCCCCAGCCACAGAAACGCGAGATTCAGGCCTGCAAAAATTTTGCAGGCTTGAATCTCGTGTTTTTGTGGCTAGGGCTTTTTTGCCATTTTTAAGACAATTGAATGCTATTTATGGTATCTACATTCATTAGGAGAAGAAAATCTATGCTACTTATGGTATCTACATGCTATTTATGGTATCTTCATCCATATGATGAGTTGTCTTTATAAGCAGTCCATATGATGAGTTTGGTTACACATGTGCCCAGTTTACCATGAACAAGTCATCAACTTACCTTACCCAAGTCATTAAAAGTGGTGAATGTGCTTACCCAGGCTAAATAATGCAAAAAAAACCCCAGCCACAGAAACACGGGATTCAGGCCTGAATCCCGCGTTTCTGTGGCTAGGGGATTTTTTGCATTTTTTAGCCTATTTAAGGACTTTCCTAGGTAATAATCCTCAAAAACTTATGGTAAGGAGCAAGGGAGAGAAAGAGATTAAAAAATAGACAATAACTGAAGAAAAAATGTTTCATTAATCATTGAAGTACATTGCAAAATATGCTTCGTAGAAGCTACAAGATATAGAGGTTATGGGTTATTTCCTCTAATTCTTCTTGCTAGTTGAATATCTTTGGGTTTTATGGTTACTCTCTTGGCATGGATAGCACATAGGTTATAATCTTCAAGCATGGAGATGAGGTAGGCCTCTGCTGCCTCTTGAAGTGCCTCAAGTGCTATCCCTTGTATTCGTAAACCTGCACAATAGCTTTGCAGTTCTTCCTTTACCACTCTTGCAAGTGCTCTTCATGGTATTAGAAGCTCAACTGATTTTTGATAGTGTCGTATCTCTGCAAATGCTCTGCAGTGTCTCCGTCGTCTTTGTGGAGCTCTTGCATTTGGAGGTATGTTAGGTTGTCATTGAGGTCTACGTTGTAGTGTGACTTCTCCATTCCTTGGGTACTGAAAATCTCCAATGACCCATATCGATGCATGAAAAATGCTCCATGTGCAAATAAAATATGCTAAAAATTGTTAAGTACATAGGAAAAAAGTAACTAAAATGAACAATTTTAAAGATCAAATAGACTTAAAATGTAGTGTGTTATATTGCTCTCTCCCCAAGATTGAATGAAACACTTCGTGAACTCCACTAATTTCTCTAAAACAATTGACATTGAATATCACTAGAGCTAGTAAGACCCATTAAGCCTACCAAATTATCTAAGCATGAACAAACCTTCTTTCTCTTATTACGAACATCAACTTGAGAATCATTGTCTGTTGTGATCATGCATAGGTCTTTCCACAACTCATAATGTTCATTATTTTGAGTGGTAGTACCTCTTCTAAAAAAGTGTCTTGCTTTATTCCCTGTCATTGACACTGTTGTAAATTGTCTTGAGATTCCCCAACTTTTTAACAACTAGGGTTACGTTTCCACCATGACAACCAATTGAGTTAATGAGTTCCTTGAATTTTTTTATAGCTTGTACAAATTTATCAACTGGCTTCATGGAAAATGCATATTCTATATGGAGCTTCAATAGTCAATCAAAAATTCTCATGAAGGCATGCAATATGCAAAAGTGAACATTTAACTAAAGGAAATGGAATAATGGGATTCCAATCCTTATCCGATATGTCACGATTAGGTGTACCTAACATGGGACACCTAATTAAAGCTATATCCCATTCACTAGATGGAGATCCATCTGTGTCATCGATTAAATCCTCTATGCTGTTTTGTTTTCTCTTTGTTTGTTTATAACCTCGTGTGCAATATGGACAAGGATAGAGAGTAGATGCACTTTGTTTGCACCCTAACATGCATTTGATAGTCTTTAAGTCTCTACCCAAGTGCTACTCTACCTCAAAATCACCTAGACCTTCAACATTGATTTTTGCACCATGAATTTGAGAAGTTATCACCCGTGTGATCCATGGGGTCCTACTAAAAATCCATGCGAGAACATCATTGGATTTTGTAGGTACCTCAATAGCACCTAACCATCATATATCTTTCTCGGATTGAACACTCTATGTAAAGTGATGGGTAGAGTTTTCACTTTCATCAATAATGGCATGAGCCATAGCTTCATTCATGAGTGTCATGCTAAGTCTCTCCATATGTCATCCCTTTATGATTTGACATTTGTCTAGCTTCAATATAAACTTGAGTCTGGAACCACAATCTACATCAAATAACAAACGTTATGTTAATAAAAATACTATGAATGTCATTATCATAGAAATAGATGTACCTTGAATTGTAGATTTGTAAAATTTAACCATTTCCTTTTGAAGCCTCTCCAAATTGACAAATATGTTGTTGTGCTTTGTGTACATGAATCCCTTCCTAGATGAATTTTTCAACTCTTTCTTTGATGTAGCAGAATGATAAATGGA
>MU264334.1:0-28617 GCA_020310875.1 Ceratopteris richardii
AGGTGGTGTGGATGGAGCTTTGGCATGTGAGGGATTTTGAGAGGCAATATCTTCTATTTTGTTTTTGCATCTTTTAGGCTTTCTTCTAGTTCGGATAACTTTTTAGTCCACTTATGATTGGTTCTCTGCTTGGTATGCTTTCATGTTCTTGTTTTCCTCTTACTAGGCTCTCCTGATTCACTTGACTCTGATTGATCAGTTGATTTTGCTTGTTGTAAGGCTTGTGCCCTAGTAACTGCCTGTATAGGAGCCACATTACTATACTTGAACTTGAATCCACCACTAATCCTACCACATTAACGGCCAGAGTTGATGGCTGGGGACATTCACAAATGAAATGGTCACCTTGACATCTAAAACATGGTCCTCTAGGGGCTTGTGGTCTTACTTGTCTTGATTGGAGCCTGGGGTTAGGATTCATGTACATGAAATTGGAGTATTTTGGCTCCCAATTTGTTCCATAGGTGGTGCCTCATATTGATAGGAATAAGTCTCACTATGCTTTGGTGACTCTGTGTAATAAGCTTGTGGACTATCTTCATGGAGTAGTCTGAACTATGAGCATGAGAGTCAGTTTCTGAGACCAACGTGGTTATTGGCACCAATGCTCTATTAGGGTTTTCCTCTGCCACTGCATACTTAATTGGAATCATATTGGCAAGAGCTGGTGGTTGGTTTCCTCAGACTGTTTGTGGCCTATATGGTGCCTGATATTACTGTTGTGGTTGTTGGTATTGATTATGATACCTACCCTACTAGTAAGGTTGCTGATAATTTTGTCTGACAGTCTGCCTATTGTACGGACAATCTTGAATCGTGTGGTTCATGTACTTTCTCTCAATTTTGTAGTATGGAGCATTCAAGTTTCCTTGAGGTTGAGCCATCATCAGGCAAACATTAGCCATATGATCTCCTCCAGAGTTGTAACATCGCTTCAATGAGGTGAACCTTGATATTTTTCTATTTTGAACTCCTAGCTTCTTGGCAACCTGCTCAACTATCTCATCTATCTCAGTGGAGGTTCTAGAAGTATGACTAGTAGGACTATCAGAATCCTTATAGAGTTTGGACAATTCTAACTCCTCACCCAAGTTGTCTTCTATGTCAATGCACATCCACACACACTCTTCTGGCTCTAGGCTCTTTCAAGTACACATATGATCTTAACTTGGTGCTTAGTAAGCCATCTAAAAACAAGGCCACTTGTTTGGACAGTGTGGGTAACTCTAGAATAGGGCATTTTTCTAAGTATTATTTGAACCCTCTTTCTGCAAGTCGCATTGTTTCTTAGGGTGTCTGATTAAAGCTGTGGATCAAGGATGATGTATTATGTCTGATGCCACTCTTGGAGAATTCTACAATGAATTCCTCTAGCACTTGACCTATCTCTCAGTAATTATGACTATTCAGGGGTTGAAACCAAGCTAAGGCAGTACCCTTGAGAGTCAAACACAATGCCTCAAACTGTGTGAACAAGTCCTCAACTTGTTCAACTCTTAAGACTTGTTTGAACTCGGCCACATGATCATAAGGATCCCTTGACCCATCAAAATAGTTCTTCATTGCCTTAACCACTTGAGAGGGGTCTAAGGGTTCTTGGGTGCTCTCGTGGTCTAGGAAATGGAAAATCATGTTCATCTCTTTTATGTCTATGTGCTCAGTGTCTCTCTCTTTCAAGTCTTTCACCCTCATGTCCTGATCTGTCTTTACCCACGTCTGTGCAAGGCTTACCTCAGGTCTCTCTCTGGCTCTTTCCCTTTGGGTTTCATGAGCCTTGGATGATCCTGCTCCTTGGAGACCATGGGAAACACTAGATCTTGGTGGAGGGGAAATTGATTCACCTTGCCATGTGTATGCATGCGTCATGCTCTGATACTAAGAACATTCTCTCCGATGTATTATCCAGGTTGACAACTTTGCCTGGTATCTCCGGATCCTTGAACTCATAGATGG
The DNA here is from genome assembly GCA_020310875.1 of Ceratopteris richardii. Lineage (NCBI taxonomy): Eukaryota > Viridiplantae > Streptophyta > Polypodiopsida > Polypodiales > Pteridaceae > Ceratopteris > Ceratopteris richardii. The sequence goes on from MU264334.1 coordinate 1,954, forward strand.
TGACTATTGGGCTAGGTTGATCTGGCTTGAATATCCAAAAGGCTTCCTTCATTTCTCTATTCAAGAATAGTTCTATGCTTTTGTTGTCTTGAGGGATCCAATCTAGAGTGATCACTCCGATCAAAACTGACTTCCTCTAGGAGTCTTGGGTTCTCTTCCTAGGTCCCCTTACTCTAGGTCTCCTATCTCATTCTCAGGATTGATATTCCCAGACTCATATGTCGTAATCTGGTAACCACATACATGGTTCCTTGCTTGTCAATGTATGAACCCTCTTTAAACTTGAACACTGGGTGTTCAAGTCCAAAGGATTGATCTGGAATTTTGAGTTGGAACACTGATCGCCTCAGGCCATCCTCATAGATGCGAGCACCTAATCGATTTGTCCAAATATATGCAAGTTGTGTTTTATAGGGACCTTCTAGTGTTTGCAAATAGCCAATGTTTGAGCTACATGTGGGTCTCTCCATGTTGAAGGACATTTTGGAATCACTTGTGTCCGAACTTAGCACATAGGGATAACCACTAAGTTGTTTTGCCCAAGACCTAGTTGTATGGTTGACACTACCCTCAGATGATCTAATGCTTTGTCTATCCTTGCCTAAGTGTCTACCAGATCTGAGGTTCATAAGCCTTGTCTACAAGTCCAAAATTTCCCATTTGTATTGCTCAAACTCCTTTGGAGTCCCCTTGATTTCCTAGTCCCATCTGAGGTCAACGAGCTTTCCGACGAACCCAAAATCACAACAAATGGATTTCATATGAAGAAGTTATGCCAGTTCAAAGTTCTAGGGGTTAAACAAGGAAACAGGATCTCTCTGGGATTATTTCAAAATAGGTGATTCACGACGCTTAGGAAGTATCAGTGATACTTGGAACAAACGATATATGACCACGATATGATACTTGTCTTCGATGATACACGATACTTGAGAGGTATCATGATACACAACCCGACGATACACGATATTGGTACAGTATCGTGATACATGATATGACTCTCCACAATATGTGATGCTTAGTGGGCAACGATACATGATACCAAATTTGGTGATACATGATACCTAGGGGGATGATACGATACCTTGCTTGTGCACAATAAACGATATACGATACTTGGACTCACACAATACGATACTTGAATTGGCCATGATACACATACTTGAGATTGGTGATACTTGGACTTCATGATACACAATACTTGTAGCTTCATGATGCGATACCGACCTTTGTAAATACAGTATACACCTGAGGTATCATTATACACGAGAGATGATACATGATACTTGAAGCTCGTGATACTCAACTCGACGATACATGATACTTGTGTAGTATCATGATACACGAGGAGACAATACATGATACTCGACAAGTATCGCAATACACAGGAGTTCTGGTTTCACGATACCTGAACTCAACTGGAAACGATACTTGAAGTTTTTGAAGTCCAAATTCAAACATGTTTTTGCAAATATGTGTACCTTATGTCCTCCTTGTCACTCCTATGTGCCTGTAGATGCAAAATCACTCTCCAAACCCGTGATACTTGATGCAAGTCGTTTCAACTGCATGATACTTCACTCAGTTTTTGATGTTTGAGAGTGTGAAACTCAGTATTTCCTCCATGCATTAGCTCTAAACTCTCTCTAAACTCCTTGCACAACCAAGAATGAAAAACAAAGTGCAAATGTAGTGAATATATAGTCGAAAACGATAAAAATATGAGAAGATGAAGGTGGGAGGAGATGTTGATGATGATGATGATGGTGCTAGAGAAAAATAAAAAACTGAACAAAAAATGATGATTTATTTACCTCCAACATCGCTACTCTACGTCTTACCGTCACAACACTTGTCCTTGAAGCTCTCTCCCTGGCAAGGACACCAAATTTGGTGTCACTATAGCACAATGGCAAGCACCAACGTGAGGAGATCCACCTCATAAATAGCAATCTGCGAAGACGTGAGGACTGGTATGAAGACCGTGAGCAAGTGAAGGCACAAGTGTGTGAGTGAGAAGCACACTAGCATGCACACACATACACACACATGCACATAAGGTAAGAGCAAAGAGTGGAATAATGGAAGGACTTTGATTACAAAAGAAATATATTACAAGAGCTCAAATCTCTAACAAGCTAACCTCAAAAATGAGCTCTATAGCTCCTTTTATAGTTTTTTGAGTGGTTTGGCCCTGTCCAGACCTAGTGTCCGGCCTAGTTAAAAATTAGTTTTCCAAGGCTTATTTGAGGACTCAAATGGAGTTTAAAAATTATGAAAATTGGTAGGGTCATACTTCCAATACTCCTCCAGCTTGAGGACAACTCAGCTTGAACAAAATAGAGTTGCAAAAATGTGAAATGGTATTTACAATGGTTTTTAGTGATGAAAGTCACTATTTTCATAGGGATTTCTTATGGAAAATTTGACATGTGCTACTTAGAGCTCCCTATATGCTCCTTCTTCTTGTGTATCCACTTCTTTGATGTGTTCTTGCACCTTCTGCTTGACCTTGAGTTCCAACACCTTGTGAATGTTATTTCAATCAAATATGTTGCAGTAGAGGATAACCTAAATAGAGCCCTAGTGCTTGCACCCCCACTGATTTCAAACAATGATTTCTTATTCTCAAAGCTTTGATTTGATCCATGTGGATAGCCCTCCAACTTACCAAATGGATGTGCCTAAGCATAATGAGGTCTATCCCTATGAAACATCTATGTACCCAAGTTGGGAGCCTGAATGCTCCAATGTGATGTATGTGAATCCTAACCCTAGAACCACACCAAGGTAGATGAGACCCCAAGCACCTAGAGCACCATGTTATAGATGTCAAGGAGATCATTTCATTTGTGATTGTCCTCTTCCTCCACTAGGGCAACCCCAACCACTGGTTATTCAAGGCTTTTGTTTCGATTGTGGAAAGAAATACCTCTTAAGAGACTTTCCTAAGAATATGACCAATACTCAAAAAATTACACCAATCAATGTTATTGGCTTGGTGATAGATTTGAGTGGAAGGGTGACCACTATGATCCCCATGCAAGTAGTAACTAGAGCCCAAGCACTACAACATACCAAAAATGTGGACCAAGAGAGAGCTTTGAAGGATATCCATGAAAGAATGAAGAGACAATGGGTGAGAAAGATGAGTGAACTAGAAGAAAGTCTAAACAAAACAAAAACAAAACTCATAGAGGTCGCATCCCAAACACACTCTCAAACCCACCTCCCTCATCTCATCAAAACAATCCATCCATATCACCACCACCCAGAGGATATGTTGGAATTTGGGGCCCGGGGATCGTTCCAATACTAAAAACCTTTTGAGCATACACACTTAATTAATTAAGATGATAAGTGAGAGATAGAAAGAAAGAGATCTTGAGACAAGGATAGAGAACATAAACTGGATGCTTACTCACAAAAAAATAGATGTCCAAATTACAACATGGGAGTACTACTCAACCATATAAAGTGGTGCACTCACTAATGGAAGAATATCCAAGAAGATGATGATACAAAATTTAGATTATGTTGAAATAATCTAAGTGTGTGAAGTGAATGAGCAATGAAGCTAACCTTATTCTCACAAATAGTGTAACAAAATTATAAATCAACCAACCCTAATTTTGAGATTAGGGTAGAGAACCCTAAAAACAAAATATAAGGCTAACTCACAAAAGATAGTTACCACCACCTTGTAGAAGACTTCTTGCTCCAAGAGAGTAGCCTCTCCTTCACCAAATCTTCACCTCCAAAGCTTCAGAATCTTCAAACTCTTGCTTGAGATTTTGTGTGATGATACATAATGAGCATGTCCCTTCTTTATATAGTTTACTAGATATCTACAAAAAGCATAACTAAAAGCCAAGATCATAAAACTCATACGATCTCCAAAAAAAAGACAATCGCTCGCGAAATGCGTCCATCGTATTTAGTTCCAAATGAAAATAGCTTTCCAAAAATTCCGCGTTGCAGCCGTTGGGAATTGAACTCGAGCCAATGCGATGTGCTTTAAACCATCTTCTCATAGACCAAGATGCCCGTCACTCTTGCTTATCAAAGACTTTTAATAAAACTAAAACATCAATTGCTATCGCACTCATGTGGGGCTTCAAGAGACTCAAAGAGCTACAAATGAAGCTATTGTTGGACCATATTGACATTGATTCCAACAGGGTCAGTCCTTGCAAATCCTACTCCATAAGATTTAGACATGATGTTCAAGGCATACCATGCTAGAATTCAGAAGGGCCGAATGTGGCAGAGTTAGATAAGTGTTATCCTAGAGCTAACCTAGAGATTGAGAGGACCAAGCTTTTTGCAAAAATGGTAGAACTAGCTTAGGCTATGTTCAATGCAAGCCATCTTTTCAATCACACTAGCTCAGCAACGTCACAGTTATACATTGAAGGACTATTGGAGAGATTACAATGCTTGATAGCTAAACCTAGGATGTTGGCTACACCAAAGTTCAGAGTAGAGGAAGTGAAAGGCTAAGCTTACCCCCTAAGGAAGCTTATGTTCCTAACTCCACAGATGAAAAAATTTCTTCCTTTATAAATCATTACTCCAAGGAGTTCTTGAGAGATAGTCAAGAGGATAAATGCCCAAGGAGAGTGAAAACCCTTCTCCTATTGAGATTGTGGATGATCATTATGATCAATTCCTTCAGGATATTTCATCTATCTATGCGGAGCAAGAGGCATGCAATCAAGTGAGCAACTAGACTTTGAATCCAATTCCTTGTAGGAATTTCCTCACTTTACATGCCCATGGGAGTCAAGTTCTATTCACAAAAGAGGCCCCATACTTATGGTCAAGAATGAGGAATCAGTTCTACCAAGGAACATGGAAGTAATAAAGAACACTAAAGTGCAATATCACCTCACTTAGAAGAGCTACTAAACATTAAGCCTGAATTATGGAAGCACATAGCTAATCAAGCACTAGAAGTAGCTAAACCACACTCGCAAGTAGGATCAGATAAGACCTTGCCAGAGATATCCTTGGATGAGATACGAAATATAAGCAAAGGAGAAGAAGGAAATACCTATCTTCCTATCACTTATCAAGGCTACACAACAAAGGCAATTTTGGATTCAGGAGCTAGAGTTGCTATTACTACCACTTACTTATGGAAGCATTGGGGCAAGCCAACACTCAAGCCAATTAGAATGAAGTTGCAAATGGCATAGGAAAATATTGAGAAACCTCTAGGGTTATTGAAGGGATAACTCTCACTACTTGTGGTGTGGAGTTTGAACATATATTCACCATATGCAAGTTTGGTAAGAATCACATCTATGAGATGATTTTAAGCAGACCCTTCATGAGACAGTTGCACATAGTGCAGGATTGGGGAACCAATTCCTTGTATTTACAGCATCTAGGGGTGACAATTAAAGTCGATCTCAAATATTATTCCCACAGAGATGTACTACCCTTACAATGGAACCTAGACCATACAACATTTGAAGAGATATGGAGTCGCTTCACTCCATAGGATCGGGATCCTACAAAATGATGGGGGAAGATTCTAACACCCCAATGCAACAATGGAAGATGGCTACCCTCCACTAGGTCCACAAGCAGTGATATATGCTCAATGTTTTGAATTTTTCTCTACACCAATACAGAGAATTACAATGAAATTTTGCAAACTTACAGTAGACTTAAAGAGATGCCCAAAAGCTTTAAATAATCCAAAATGGGTATTCCAACTGGGAGAACCAATCTCTGCAAAAACTCTATGCATATGTGCAGAAATATACCTTCACAAAGTTGGCAATTTCTCACAACTCACTTAGCCAAATAACTTGAAACTTTGGCAAAGTTTAGGGCACTATATGAGAGACCAAATGAAGTTTGAAATTGATGAAAATGAGTACAATGAGAGAGAAAACAATGCTCTGCAATCTGCTACAATCACATCTGGAAAAACCTAACTACACCTCTAGATAGAGAGGAGCAAAATCATGAGAAAATGAGGTAAGCAAGCAAGGGGGCTGCTTGCTAGAGTTTATGACTTCATTAAACTAAGTAGAAAACTTGTGGAGTGCATACAAATCAAGAAACAAAGGTGGGATTATGCTTATATAGAGTTTTACTTTTCCTACAATCTAGCTAACCACCCACCAATCAGTTTAGGTGCACTTGTTGGTGGTTGATTTGATGAGATTTGAATTTGATTGAGTTTGGTGGAGCTTCTAAATTTATTCCACGACTTTGGGTCCTCCATTTTTATTGGTGCACTTGCAAAACTCGTGGTTGAGCCTTTGCATGATTGAGACTTGATTTTCAACACAAAACGCATGAAGACACCCACTTATGAATGTGTAAACTTGCAGTCGAGGATCATGTGCGCTTACGAGAACCCTAGATCAGTTCAAGACCCAGTCTATGCACCTATGGTGTTTTCAGACAAAGAATTTGAACCCCACAATTGGGCAAAGATCCTAGGCATAATGGACATAGCTGTCAATGAAGAGCAGTGGAATGATGGCTATGACATCTCATTTTTTACCATAGAACCACTCATATGTAACTCAATCATGGAGGATTGTGAACGGAGCATGAGAACAGTCAATGAAGTTAGCAATGCGGATGAGGAATCCATCATCATGGAACCTTTCTATGCTTCAAAAGAAGAGTACCTTTACCTAATAGATGCTAGGAACAAGAACACAAGAAATGTAAATGAGAAAGAAGTTGATCATGATAGAGGAAGATCAGAATGAGAAAAATAAAGGAAAGGAACCTGTCACCATGCAAGCAGAGGAAGAAGCAATGTTTGAAGTTCCAGAGAACTTCAAGAAGTATGAGATAGAAGAGAGGAAGATCATGATAAGAATGCCTAATAGAGAAGCACTTGTAGGAGAAGCCTATGACAATAAGAGAAAACCAAAATAATTATAGTAACCATAGAAGATGGTGAAGAGATGTATGTACATAGGGCATGATTTAAGTGAAGAAGAGCAACGTGAGTTGATAGATCTACTGAGAGAATATAGAGATGTCTTTGCTTGAAGTTATAAGGAATTGACAGTAGTAGGCTCACATATTTGTTCTCACATAATCACAATGTCCTTAGAAGCCAATCCTAACAAGCAGAAACTTTACACATATAAATATAATTATGCATCCAAAATCAAAGAAGAAATCGATTGCATGATAGAGGTAGGATTTATTTATGAAATCGAGTATACCAAATGGGTATCCCCATTGTGGTTGTGCCAAAAAGAATGGGAAGTTATGAGTGTGCATTAACTTGAAAAAGGTTAATGCTACCACCATACAAGATAGTTATCCACTTCCTATCACTAAACATCTTTTAGAACAAGTAGCAGGTAAGGAAGTATACAACTTCCTTGATGGATTCTTTGGTTAGATTCAAGTAGCCATTGCCCCTAAATACCAACATAAGATGGCTTTCGCCACAGAGTGGGGTATCTTTGCATTTCGTGTGATGCCATTCGGGCTCACCAATGCTCCTCCTGCATTCCAAAGGTTGATGTGTCACATGTTTAAGGAAGTCTTATGAAAGAACCTAGAACTCTATGTTGATGACTTGTGTGCTCACTGTAACATCAGACAAAGCCACATTCCTAAACTAAAATATGTATTTGGAAAATGTAGAGAATACAAGGTCTACTTGAATCTAGAGAAGTGCATTTTCATGGTCAGACAAGGAAAATTTCTAGGATACATAGTGTCAAAGAATGGGACTCCAACGGATGAAGATAAGGTTAGAGCCATTGCAGAGCCACCTACACCAAAGAATGTCAAAGAAATACAAGCTTTCATGGGTCATTGTGAATATTAGCAATGTTTTATCCACATGTATGCGATAATTGCAAAGTCCCTATACAACCTTTTGACTAACTTTGAATGGAATGAAGAGTGAGAAAACTCTTTCAAGGAGCTCAAACAATGACTATTTTTAGTACCAATTTTGACAATGCCAGATTGGAGCAAGCCATTCCATGTTCATGTGGATGCTTCCAATTATGCTATTGGAAGTGTGCTGGCACAAACCACGGGTGAAGGAAACATCGATCTTCCAATTGCTTATGCAAGTGGGTAGTTGAATGTAGCAGAGAGAAACTACACCACTACAGACAGAGAAGGATTAGGCATGGTATATACAGTCAAAACTTTAGACATTATTTGCTTGTAAATAACTTTAAATTTTTCATGGATCACCAGGCGTTACTCTACCTTGTGAACAAACCTTACAACACATGTATATTGGTAAGATGGTTCCTCTTACTAATGGAATATGATTTTGAAGTTATTGTTAGGAAAGGCGAGACTCACCTTCAGGTGGATCACCTCTCTAGACTAACTTTAGGAGCATCACTGCAAGGAGTATCAGATGAACTTCTTGATGCATACTTGTACAACTTGGAAGCAGTACTTGACTACGCTAAAGCTATTATGCCTAGTCTCACTTTTGGACCCAAATATCCATAATGAGAACAAAGGATAAAGAGGTTATTAAATCTCAAAACTATCATATAATGGTAGGAAGTGTATACAAACACACTGATCAATGAGTTCTAGTTTCTTGTGTGCAAGAAGAATATGCTAAATCGTTGCAACTAGCACATGTAGATGCATTAGAGCAACACCATTCGAAACACCGAATCCTACAAACTCTAAGGAGACTAGGAGTGTATTGTCCAACAATGGAAGCAAACATCTATAGGATGTGTAAGGATTGTCCAATGTGTATTAATAGACCTCCGATGGAGCATGCTACTTTGTATAAAGTCCTTAATACTGGATTGGATCAGTCCATTAGTTGACTTTTTGAGGATAAGGACATTCCCTCTAGAAATCACTTTAGCAAGAAGGAGTCTAGAGAAGGAGGCTGGAGACAATACACTCATTAGAGATAATATATATAGGTGTGGACGAGACAGATACCTAAGACTTTGTATCCATGAAAGTGAATGTCTAAAGATCTTAGAGACTCCACAATAATTTGTGGCACGAGGACACTTTGGACCTGATCGAGTGATCAAAGATATATTGTTTGTAGGTCTTTGGTGGCCTACCCTTCATATGGATGTTGATACCTATGTGAAGCAGTGTGATGTATGTCAGAGAACTCAACATCCGATATGTAAGGATGAGATACCATCGAGACCCATGATGGGAGGATGTGCATTCTCCAAGTGGGGAATAGACTTCATTGATCCTATTAGTCCCACATCCAAGAGTTCACATGTTGAGCATGTCATTGTCGTGATGGATTATCTAACCAAATTGGTAGAAGTAAAGGCAACTAAAAAGAATGATGCACAAACAACAAGAAAGGTTTTATTTGAAAACATATTTACAAGATATGGATTGTCGATAGAGCTAGCAAGTTATCATGGTATCCAGTTTTTGGATGACACCATTGAATACTTGCTATAAGAGTTCATAGTCATTCACAAGAAGTTTGCTCCATATCATCCACAAGCAAACGGATAAGCTCAGTGCACAAATAAGACCCTATGCATCATTTTGAATAAGCTTGTTAATAATAAGTGCTTTGATTGGGACAAAAAGATGCATCGTGTTGTTTGAGCATATCGAGTTGCCTATAAAACGGTTCTCAATGCCACTCCCTTTTAGATGGTATTTGTTCATAATAATGTTCTACCATTAGACTTTTTGATACCCACACTGAAGGTGGTCCAAGAGCACTAGTGGACTGGCCATGAGTTATCATCCAAGATCTTTGACCTAGAATGCTTGGGACAAGCTAGATTGAGAGGAGTTGCAGGGATATAACCTACAAAGCAAAGACAAAAGGCATACTTTGATGCACATGTAAAAAGATAAGGGCCTGAAGGTGGGAGACTTAGTCTTGGTATATTCATTGAAATAACATGTTCAGACGTTGGAGAAGCATGGCTATGGACCTATGATCATCAATAGGATATCAACAAGTGGATTTTGTCAAATTAGCTACCTTAAAAGGTGAGATATTACCAAGTTATATTAGTGGTTGTAGAGTGAAACTTTATCAAGAACCTTTGATAGAAGAAATGTTAAGTAGACTCAACACAGTCAAGAAGTGCAAGGAAGAAGAGAATTGAATCCATGAAGAAGCCCACGCAAAGGCCTTAGAGCATATTAGATGTATGAAGTTGAGAAGACAAGACATGAATAAGCTTAGGAACATTAATTACAAAGCCCCTAGGTATCATATGGCTATGTGCAAAACCAAGAGTGTTCTCTATGACCGTAGATAGATGTCCTTTTATAGCCATGGAATCAAAATACGACATGACTTCAAAAACAATCAAGGCTTTGATTGACTCAGGGGCATCCACTAATGCTATCAGATATTCTTGCTATTAGGACATAGAGTTGTGCACTAGTCCTAGTCAAGCTTATCTTATAAGATCAAGAGGAGTGAAAACCCCTTGCATGGGTGAGGTAGAGCTTCCCATCTCTATTTAAGTTGTCCATATGACAATGAAAGTGCTAGTGTGTCATGATGAAGACCTTAGTGAATCCCTCATCCTTGTCAAAACTGGATCTATGAATGCAGTCTGTTACACTTACGTGTTCATCGAGTAGCTTTGATGTGAACATTTTTCCCTATACATGGGCACTTTTTACTCTAGTGCTGGCTAGAGGTTTTTTCCCCATGTTACCACATACATGATTCACTCATATGTGGTGGTACTTTGTACTTATGGATATTATTCAACTTTTACTTCATTTCTATTCATTGTCAATAGGGTGAACTATTCCAACCATCCATCTTCTATGTGTGTCTTGCTGAATTTGTGCTCCTTGTGTGTGCTTCTCGTGTGTCTCTCACACTTCTACACACTCCCAATAGTGGTTTCCGAGTAGGCTAAGCTCCTACTCAAGTTTTGATTTTTTGTGTTGTGGCATGCGCACACTTTTAATAGTGCAAATCAACTTTGGAGCATAGAACAATGAATTTCAATAGCCAAGAAACATTTCCATCAATTGCACTGAGACTTTACCCCCCATTTTGAAGCCATTTATTCTCCAAGGCTTACAACTAAGGTGGCGATCAAGACATAGACCTTGGCATACCTTGTCATCCGAGTCACGGAAGTCACCATTGGCACTGTTGGTTGTGCGCGAGGGCCTCAATGATCAAGGAAGATAGAGGTTCCTGTTAGTTCCCAGGAGGTCACCCATCCTAGTATTGTTCCCCCTGGAGCTCACTTAACTGTGGCAATCTCTTGCCACTACGATACACTCTTTTCAATTATTCACATATTACCATCACATGCTCGTCCTCAAAGGTCGATCCTCAGCAACAGTGCCAAATTTGGTGTCACTCTTGGCAATGGTAAGTACCAACATGAGGAGATCCACCTCATAATTGTCAAACCATGGAGAGTTGAGGGTGGTATGATGACCATGAGCAAGTGATCACACAAGTGTGTAAGTGAGAAGCACACTAGCATGCACACACATGCACACAAGGTAAGACAAAGAGATGAACAATGGGTTCTATAAATTATGTGCTCTTCATACAAAGTTTCATAAAAAATCCAACCTCAAAAGTGATCTTTCTAGCTCCTTTTATAGTTCCCTAATCAAACCTAGTGTCCTGCCTAGTTTTGCTAGACTCACTTGAGGGCTCAAATGAACTCTAATAATTGTGAAATTTGTACGTAGATACTTCTAATACTCTTCAAGCTTGAGGACTCCTCGGCTTGGACAAAATGGAGTTTTATCTATGAAAAATGGGATTTAGAATGGAGTGTAGGGATAAGAATCACTATTTTAAAGGGAATTCTCTTTTAAAATTTTGATTGGCTTAATTTCCATATTGTCATTGACTCCCTTGCATGCTTATTCCTCCTTGTTCTTCTCTTTGGGACTCCTATCTTTGGCTCATTTGCCTTAGGCTTCCTTGATGTGTAAGTCCACTTGGGCCGCTTCCTTGACTTCCCACACGCATTAGACCTCCTTGGCCACCACCTTGACTGCCAAGAGAGACATTTACTAGCAATAATTGATTCAATGTGACCCTCATCTAGCACATTAGATGGCTACTACCTATATAACAATGCATGATTGGTTTCTCCTCATAAAGGGGCATTATAAGTGTATAATACACAATATAATCATGGGGTAGACATTGTTCATATATTAACAGTCCCCCTAAATGTGTACAAAATAATGAATCGTGTGGATCCATGCCTATTCCTATTTTCTTGATATTTTCATTGAGATCCTCCTATCCAAGTTCTTTAATTTTCATGTGAGAATAATTATTCTCTATACATGACTCTGATTCCATAATCTTGTCCTCTTTCAATTCATAAATGTAGTGTTCCTGTACTTCTCTATGTTTTGTGTGAGCATAAAATATTTGATTTTTTGTAGTACTATTGATTGATTCCTATTTAGCTAAGGAGAGAAATGAACCAAGCAAGAAGCAATATATAAAAACTAATATATAATTTCAATACATCGCTTTCCCAATTTGAGTTACAATACCCCTTGAAGATTATCACGTGAAGTATAAAGAATAGCAAAACATAAGGTTCGTATTTATGCTTTGAAATCTGCATCTCAATATTCCAATGAATTTCTTTTGTGTCGTGCAGACCTTTCCCAATGCTCCAACATCATCAAAAACTATATATGCTATTGTTGCACAAAAACACAAATTCATGTAAGTTTCTTTTACTTTCAATGTGTACATCGTGCATCATCATGTATGAGGAAATTAGGGTTTTATCTCCATAGGATTGTTGATGAAATTTCAACCCATCATTCCAATGGATTTGACAATTTTTTCAGAGAATATTTCATATACTTGCCAAAGTTCAATTCCAATGCAATAATGAAGAAGACTTAGATCTATCACTTCAAACTCAACACTCAAAATAACTCATGTTTGTTTCATGGAATATGTTTTATCTTCTGCAATGACCAATTCATCAACATACAAGATGACTATTACAAACTTCTTTTCCTTCTTTAAAGCAAAAAATTTATTATTAACAATACTTCTTTCACGACCTATACATTTGAAAAATATACATATATTTATATTAGAACAAAGAACTTGGAGTGCAATTGAGGTGATAGAATGGCTTCTTAAATTATCAAACCTTATTATTTGAATGAGGCACCTGATGATCTAGAGTTTGAGATACATAAACCTTCTCCTTACACTATTCATTCAAAAATGTGAACTTACAACCATTTTAATTATTGGCCACATTTTATGTGCAATTATCTTGAGTATTTCTTGTAGAAAGGAAAGCATAGAAGCTAAAATGAAGATACAAAAAAGGTTCCACAAAAGTTTTGGTAACTTCCAATGTAATGTGATATCTGGATGTAAGTACGCCAAAAGGATTCCTCTCATTTCATAGTCCCAATGATGTATCATAGTTGGTTAATCGTTTAAGTTTAGTACTCATTATAAGAAAATCCCCATCCAAGTGTGTGAATGAGCATAAGTTAGGTCACATTTTTATAACTAAATTCGTACATTTTGTAAAAACTTGTCATTTTTAAAAGAGAACTAACTTAGAGAAGTGCAATCTCGTAACTTGCCTTTCTTGGCCTCTTTCCTCCTTCTTCTTAAACCTTTATGCATGTGTATGGCATGGAATGCATGATGAGCTAAGTTTTCTACCGCGATCCCCTCTTATTTCATCATTCTCATGTGTATTCTAGGTGTAGGAAAAAATGGATTGTATGTAGATAATTCTCACCACTTTACTACTCGCTATATTATCACACACACAATCACTTACTTCACCAAAGAGTACAAAATGATGTCAAATACCCCAATACACAGTGATATATGGAAGCAAACTATCTAGTATGCCAGAACACAGACAGCCCGGCATGTCCGGTGCCTATCCTACTGACTTTGTTCTTTGCTCTCTGCACACTCAAGACCGAACTGTGTTAGTTAATGAAAAGTTACATTTGGGTGTCTCTGCCTCTTCGGTGAGTTGTTTCAAGGATATATTACAGAGGTATCCAACGGCTAACACTGACGTGCTCGGAGGACCTAAACCCAAAAAACATATAAGGATAATAACTTTATTCGACATCTTCATGCTCATCCTCCAAAGGAGCAAATACATCGGCTTTGAAGGAATCTCGGGCTTCTACAAAAGTATGTTGGATTTTCTTCGTAAGGGTCTTCAAAAGTTTTCGCATTCACATTAAGGTTGGGATCTTCATATTATTTTTTTTATTAAGGCTCAAACTGAAGGCTTGTCAAAAGGGTGCCATGAGGAGGTATTTAGATGGATCATTCACATTAAGGTTGGGATCTTCATATTAATTATTGATTAACACAAGTGTCGTACCAAAAATAGGACACTATAGTGTCCCTTTTCTACCAGATTAAAAAGAGATCATGCATACCAATCAAATAAATTTTTGAAAAAACCTTCAAGCCCCATAGAGATCTATACCTAGATGTTTTACAAAAAACATATTTCTTTGAAAAATAACCTTTTTTGATAACTCAAATATAGAAATGCTTGAATATGGTTCAGAAAAACTATTTTTCTATAGACTTATATATGAGAAGAAAGAAATATCTCCATATAAAAAAAAAATCCTCAGATTAGAATAATTTTTCTATTCTTTATTTAAAGTCATATAATCACTTAAGACAAGTCTTGGGAATTAGAAAAAAACATTTTTATAATAAGAAATTTACTATAATATAGGGTGCTTATTATATAATTATACATTGTAGGAGCCTTCTATGTTATATTGATGCATAAAAACACTAAAAAGGCTAGTGTTTTATTTCAAAACCATCATATAGTATCATACAAATATGCTACATGTCTTTGAACCAATAGTTTTTGTACCTATCTCACATACCACTAACAATCTCAATATCTCATTGAATAATCATATTCAACTATGTTGAAAATAAACATTCATCCAAACAAATTATCTTTTCTCAATGATATAAGGTATATAATATCAATCAAAATAATTGTATAGACATTATAAACTAATTTATATAGACAAAACCAGCACATTAACTTTAATCATGTAGCATATGCAATATTTTCTCATCAAATGACCTTTTCTTAGCATTGAAAAACAGTAGTATTGTTTAACTTGACAAAACGACATAGAATTTCGACTCCTAAGGTTTTCAAAAAAATATTTCTAGTTTAAGAATCTCAAATAGCATTTTGATAATAAAAAATGAGTAATGTTCATACAATCACTTTGGAAAATATTCATAGATGATAATGGTGTCATGACACATATGAGATTAATGTTATGCCATAAACCTAGTAAAATTCATTACAAATCTCTAAGTATGGATAGAAAAGTATTGATTATACAAAATAAGAGCAATTATTGCATTTACAACAATGCAAACTATGACACTATGATTTTAATAAAAAATTAACCACTAACAAACATCACTATAATTTCTCTACCAATACTAAAAATAGCATCGTAAAATTAGCAAATAAATATTAATTTTTCTATCCTTTAATGAAAAAGTTATTTTTCGAGAGATATTTAACTTGGATATCTACATTTATAAATGGTTCCTTTTAGTAAGTTAAAATTTTCATCAAATGATGTCTCTTTTGAGGACAATAAAGTGTCCAAGTACTACACTAGTGTTAAGGCTCAAATTGAAGGCTTTCCAAAAGGGTGCCATGAGGAGGTATGAACCCTCTCCGAAAGGGTGCCTCATTTGTGTATAAATAAAGGGTATCACTTAATGGAAGAGGTTGCAGATTGGAATGTGAACCACGTGATGAAATTTTTGTCAAGTGTGTACTTTCTCTCTCTCTCTCTCTCTCCAACTTTTCTTGCACATCATCTTTGTAACATTCGCCATATGTGTGCCTGATTACCTCTATAGAGAGTGGACCATAGGCTCCCTCTCTAACACATATTTGGGCATGGGACCTTAGAGATACATCTTGTTTTGTCACATGCACATGCTTTGATGCTCTTGGTCGGGACAACTCTCAATTTGACGTAGTAAGCATGTTTAGGTCAAGCCAGCACTTGATTGCACTTGTATGATGTGTGATTGCTAGCTAGGATTACTTAACATGGTTGCTCAATATCATCCAAAGAGATTTCATACAAGTTATTCACATGAATGTCTTTTGATCATCAAAACCTTCCACTTGTGAAAAAACATATGCAACCAACCTAGCTTTGAACCTTTTAAATGTACTGTCTATTCCATATTTGGTTTTCTAGATCCATTGTTCCCAATTAACTTTTTCTTTGGTGAAAAATTCAGCAAGTTCTCAAGTATTTCTTTTGATATGTTAGCATGCTTAGACTATATTTCTACTGTCCACTTTGGATCCTTTAATGCTTCATCAATATTGATTCTTTTATTGATCCCATGAATTTGGCCATCAGAACAATGTTAACAATGTGTTGTTGAGGCTCTAAAACATTTACAAAGGGATCAAATTCTTCAAAGAACCACTATCTCTAGCTCAGTAGTGACTTATATTGTGTGGAAAAAAATAAGTTCAATTTTTGTCCAAAAATTTCACGTATCATGTCCCTCAATTTTCACATGTCTTTGAGAAAGGACGAGTGAGCTATCTCTTGAATATAAAGATAATGGATTTACCTCTCTTTCCCACTAGGTATATTAGACCTTCATACGTCACATATCAATTCATAATTATCATTTTTGCATCTAGATCCTAGATTTTGTATGCCTTAGACCCCTCAGTTTTATCTTGCGAAGCCTTGGCCACTAGCTAAGTTCTCATTGAATAAATCATGTGCACAACAAAAGCATCCCAAAAAAAATGAAATACATAACGGTTGTGCATGGTTCACATGGTTCTTGCAGTTAAAACTTAGGCAAATATGTTCGCAGTCTGTTTCTTTGCATCTTGTACATTGAAACTTAATTTGTCAAATCATTGGTGCTAATTGCTACTTATATCTTTTTCTTTTAAAGCAATGAGGATGCTCAATTCATAATGTTGTCTCCTTGCACTCCTTTTCCTATAATATTTCCTAATCCATCCAAAAATTACACACCATCTCTTCTATAGTCCAAGGGTACTAAGGATGTTTACTAGTTATTCTTACTAGTCATGCTCTACTATCTAACACCCAAGGTTCATTAATGCAAGCTTAGGAAAATGTACATACCTCTTTAGAAACTAATAGTCCAAGTTGTTCATTAACATGTTTGTTTCTACATCATTAATGATGTGTCCTTTCATTCCTAAGTAGTGGAAACAATGACTGAACAAGTTCTTTGGCTTCTCTTTTGGGTTATAGGAAGATTCTTCCCCTTTGCATTAATCGAGGATATAGCATCATTCGAACCTTGATTATTCCTGATCCACATCTCTTCTAATATCAACAAGATTTTCAAAGTGCGAGGGATGTATCTAGCATGTTGTTAAGATTCATCGCTATTCGATCATTTTTTGTGAAACGATTTCATGCACATCTTCAATCTATCTTATAGTATTATATACCAACAATAACCAATTAAATGTTATATTCGGTTTATCAAATTGAAAAAGACTATGTTAGATATGCTCAATGCCTCACCATCCACGAAGCACCACCATTGTTCTGTAATACTCTATTTTAATAAGGCTCCCATTATGAGAAGCCATGTGAGAGTATTGGATATTGGTGTGTTTTTTACTATGAGGCCACCTGAGGTATAGATTCAATCATAGATGGTTTAGATTATCTTTGTGATTTTACCATATTTACTAGGTAGGGCATGAACAACAATAGTGGTGGATTTCTCTTTTGGAGACTAAGAAAATGGCCTCGTAATGGCATAGAATACCCACCTCTAATATTTTCCTTCATTGGGAAGAGGGGGATGCATGGAGGGGTGAGGGAAGGGACTGGAGGAACAGTGACCCCACCCTTACATAGGGATATGGGGATAATCCACCACCACCCAAGGGACTAGTGGTATAGCGTCTAAACAATTCAAAAATGGATCAGCTACATTTGTCCAAACCTACAAATGGACCACCCAATTTGGGTTTATACCACGTCAATTAATGACTATGCTTATGCACAATCTAGTAGCAACAATATTCGTGAACCCTTCATCCAAAGTTCATCTAAATCACCATGTAAGCTCCAATTGTGGGAGTGCACATATAATAATGAAATTTTGAGTTCTTTTATTACCTCCTTCCTATTAGTTTTTGAGCTAGATTATGGTGCATTGCATTGTGTCATATTTTCTTTCAGTCTTTCAACCTTCTCCAATCCTAAATGTTTTTTCATTTTCAATTGATTTTCTAGATTTTGAATCCTCATATAATTCTTGATCTCATATTGGCATATCAATATGCCCCAAAGCTTCATATGCTTTAATATAGTATTTAATAAAAGTAACTACCAAAATCACTTACAGAAGTAACAATTGCACATAATGCATCTACATTCCTTCTCTTTCATGCCCGAAGAAGTCATGAGCCAAATTAAATCGTCATTCTTAAATTTGTTGGATTTGACAACAAAAAAAAATACTTTGGATCAATTCTTGCTCTTGTCCAACAATTCATAGAATTCCAAAATTATTGAGATTTGAACTTTCATAACGTGTGGTTTGTTTAGTCACGTTATTGATTAAACGTGAGTGGAAGAATATGAAATTAAGCCATAGAAACTAAAGTGCTCACGAGTTCAACAAGCAACTCTCCCTAACTAAAAAAACCCCATAGTTTTGATACCCCATACAAGAAAGAAATCACATTATAAATTACCACAATAGAAGAGCAAAGAATAGATATAATAGGTATCATGACACAAAAGTAAACCATCTTGAACCTTAAATTCTATAAGAATTTATATATATCATGATTGGTTAATGCTTTCATTGCATCCGAAACATGAAAAACCCTAAGAGACTTTCTACTTGGTAGATTTTGATATCCAAAGATCCTATTTTGGATTGTTGACATCATCAATGATATCATCAATCATTACTGCCTTGATAATCATCCTTGAACACCTATATAAGGAGGGCTTGGCCACATATATCCTCATTCATGCCAATGCCAGTCTTGGGAGCTCAAGAAGTTGCAATCTCCCAAGTAAGAACTCCCCAAGTTATAGTTCGAGTTCTAGTCTTGTCCTCTGTTCTAGTCTTGCATCTTGGACATCTTGTCTTGTCCTATTGTAATCTCGTAGTATGAGATCCTTTCCTATTATTCCTTGTATCTAGTTCTTTTTCGAGAAGGGAATTCTTAGAATCGAGATATCTTGCTTCATATCTACGGTCCGCACTTATGGAATCTCTTATATCATCTCTAGTCAAGTTATCCATACCTATCTGTCTCGGGTTGTGGGACTTCTTGTGGAACTTCTTTCAATGGGGCTTACGTGACAATGAGAACGCCCTAATGTTCATCATGCCCAAGGTAAATACTTTGAATGAATTCATGCATCAAGCAATCGAGTGTGATAATAGATTATTCGAGAGAAAGCAAGAGAAGAATTCTACTCAAGATCGAGAATATAAATTTACCTCAATCCCTCAACAATCTATGTTGGAAGAATCTCGACCAAATCCCATGCAATTGGATAACATCAAGGTCAGGAGACTTACACTAGGGGAAAGAAAGCATGGGAAAGACAATGCATTATGCTTTTATTGTGGAGATCATGATCACTTGGTATTCAAATGTCCTAAGAAGAAGAAACAACTTGGAATTAGAACTTCCACAATTACTATCCCAAATCAAAAGAATCATCAACAGAGTCAAAACAAGAATGCATCCGACCATGACAATCATGCACTTGATTATTACAAACCCTTGCCGGTTCCACCGTGCATATCCATCATCATCATGTTCAAGTGCCACATATCAGGACCTTTACAAAGGCCAAGAGCTATGAAGATTCAAGTTCTAGAAGATCTCAGTCACATAACTGCTCCTCGTGGAACACGAGGCTTGAGGAGAGGTGATGTCATGAACATAAAGGAAACCGTCTTGAACCTAACATTCTATGAGAATTTCTATATCTCATGATTGGTTCAAAATTTGCAAAAACCCATGCTTCCATTGTGTCCGGAAGATGCCAAAACCCTATATCGACTATCTACTGGCTGGATTATGACATCTAGAGGTCCTATTTTTTATTGATGATATCATATGATCTCATCAATTGTAACCACCTTGACAACCGCCCTTGAACACCTGTATAAGGAGGGCTTGCCCACATACATCCTCAATCTTGCCAATGCCAATCTTAGGAGCGCAAGGAGTCACGATCTCCAAGTAAGTACTCTCCAAGTTCGAGTTCTAGTCTTGTCCTTTGTTTTAGTCTTGTCTGGTCTTGTATCTTGGACATCTTGTCTTGTCCTATTGTAATCTCATAGTACGAGATCCTTTCCTATTATTCCTTGTATGTAGTTCATTTCTCTGAAGAGAGTGTTAGAGTATGATCAATGTCTACCCCTCATGATTGTATGCACATTTTGTAAGGCCCCCTTTATGAGGAGAAGCCAAGCGTGCATTACCCAATTGATGGGAATCCCAACTTGAATGTTGGATGAAGGTCATATTGGACCATGTAAGATATTATAAGGAAAGGGAGTTACCAGGGTCCCCAATTGTGGGGTCCGGGGCAGCGGTGAGCAGCCCCGACTGGGGGGTCCAAGGGGGCTAGCGGGCCCCCTGGCTGGGGGGTCCCAGGGGGCCAGCGGGCCCCCTGGTGGGGGTCCGGGGGCAGCGCCCCCGGCGCGACGGTAAAGGGAATATTCCATGGAATATTCCCTGTCGGAGTCAGAAATCATTTATATTTGTTAGGTCGGTTCAACCAGTCTAAGCCGTGTATGGCAATTACGCGGGCGGTGGCCGCCCACGCTCTACCGCCCATGTATAGCCGTCCATGGCAAGCCACCCATGATCCTATATATACATGACTTCTGCACTACCTAAGACATTGAGTTGAGCCAGCATACCTCTACCTTGTATCTCCCTATCTAGAGTTGTCTAGATCACCATTTAAGCTCTACCTTGAGAGCGCACGGGTGGACAACGCCATCATCTTTGTACTTGCTGCTAGTAGAAAATTGTTGAGATTCTCCTATATCTGTTATCTTCTCTGCTATTGCTCCTGTGTTATATTGCGTAACTATTGTCTTACATGGTATCAGAGCTGTAAGGTTCGAATAGCTTGAGAAGTATCATTATTTTAGCCTACTAGCAGACTAGAATATCAGTAGATTATTCGAGTGATTACATGATGGCTTCATCGTCGAACACTAGTCTTGGTGCTTCACCTAATGTTAATGCTGCACCTATTCGAATTCGTCCACCTGCATTCACTGAAGGGAAGCTGGATGGAACCAACTATACACTCTGGAAGTTCAAAATTTCTGCAATTTTGGACTCCTATGAATTACTTGACACTGTCATGGGACCGATGGGATTGGATCCAGAGCCTATACCAGTTGAAGATCCAGCAAATTCAAGATTGATGATTCAGCCAGATCCAGATCTTCTACGAGCTTGGAAGAGGCGGAATGCTGATGCATTATGTGCGATTGTCACTAGTGTAAGTGATTCTGTGCTTACTTTAGTTCAACATACTACTAAAGCACATGAGGCTTGGGGCATATTGGCTCGACAATATGAGACCAAGAACCACACTAGGATACAGAATTTAGAAAATCAGTTGGCAAATGAAAAGCATTCTGATTCTGAAAAGGCTGAAGATTTTATCAAACGGATAAAGCATCTTCAAGATCAATTGGCTGCAGTTGGTGTTGTTATAACACCAGAAGAGCTAGCTCGAAGATCTGTACGTGTTCTTCCAACAAAGTATGATGGATTAGTAACAGCCCTTAACACTCAGGTAAGGCCAACTCCTCTTACATTTGAAGAGTTTTGTGCCATGCTTTTAGAAGAAGAGATGCGGCTGAAGAATCGGCAAAGTACAACTGATGCTGCATTCTCAGCAAATGCAAAAGGTAAAGGCTCTTCAGAGGGATCAAAGAAGAAGCCAAAGAAGAAAAAGTTCACAGGAAGTTGCTTCTATTGTGAAAAGAAAGGCCATGCCATCAAGGATTGCAGAAAGAAGCAAGCTGATGAACGGAATGGGACTGTAAAATCATCATGGAAGAACAAAGAGTCTGCAAACAACACAGAGTTGGAACTTTGGGTAGCTATTGAAGAGGTATGTTCATCTGCTCAAGCTCGTGTTGATGAGCCATGGATTTTAGATAGTGGAGCTTCTCGCCATATGACTAGTAAAAAGGATTGGTATAGTTCCCTAGTGCCTCTACGGGAATCCATCAATGTAGTGGTGGGAAACGACTCCAAGTGTCCAGCTGAAGGAACTGGAACCATCTCTTTTATCACTTCTCCAGGTGTTGAGAAAAAGTTATCCGATGTTCTCTATGTACCTACACTCAAAAGAAATTTGTTGTCAGTTTCTGCAATAACAGATCGTGGACTCGAAGTTCACTTCAATAAGAGTGGTGCGGAAATCATGGATTCATCAGGTAATGTTGTAGGTAAAGGCACACGACGGGATAACTTGTATGAGTTAAGTGCTTTAACTGCTACAGAAGATAAAGATGTAAGCAGGTTATGGCACCAACGATTTGGGCATCTCGGATTTGCAGTTTTGAAGGAGATGCAACGAACAGGGATGGTTGCTCATTTGCCTGCATTTTCAGAGTTGCAGGAACCTTGTGAAGCTTGTATGATGGGCAAGCAACAACGAAAGGCATTTCCAAGAGAGACCAGCAATCGATCTCAAGCTCCTCTAGAGTTGGTACATGCTGATCTCTGTGGTAAAATGTCTACACCTGCTTTAGGAGGATCTTTCTACTTCTTGCTGTTAGTCGACGATTATAGTAGAAAGATGTGGGTTTATTTCATTCGAGAGAAGGCTGATGCTTTTGAAAAATTTAAAGCGTGGCATAAGTATGTAGAAAGTGAATCAGGAAGGAAACTGAAGAAATTTAGAACAGATAGAGGAGGTGAATTCTTGTCAACAGAATTCAACAATTACTGTAAGGAGCATGGTGTGAAAAGGCAACTTACCACAGCTCATACACCTCAATAAAATGGCGTTGTTGAGCGCAGGAACAGGACAATAGTTGAAATGGCTCGTTGTATGTTAAAGGCTCAAGACATGCCTGATTCATTCTGCGCAGAAGCAGTCAATACAGCAGTCTACATCCTCAATCGAAGCTACACAAAAGCTCTGAAGGGGATGACTCCTCAAGAAGCATATTCTGGTAAAAAGCCTTCAGTTTTGCATTTCAGAATTTTTGGTTGTTTCTGTTATGCACATATTCCTGATTCAACAAGATCAAAGTTGGATTCAAAAAGCAAAAAGTGTGTCTTCCTAGGATATAGTGAAGAGTCTAAAGCATACAGGTTATGGGATCCTGAGGCAAGGAAGATTTTTGTCAGCCGAGATGTGGTGTTTGATGAACGACCACACTTAGTAGAAGATAAAGGTAAATCTACTATCTCATCAAACGGAGAAATATCTCACCTTGTGCCTATCAAAAGACAGGTTAAAGTTGAGGAGGAGGAAACATCTGATGGAGAAAACTCCTCAATAAAAAGCCAACCAATTGTAGCTGCACAGCGTAAGCCACTACCGAAGTGGGCACAACAGCTCTTTGATGATCACAATCCACATGTAGATGCACCAGAATCATCATCGGATGGATTACGAAGATCAAAGAGAATAGAGGAGCAAAGAAGAGCCTCAGAACACATTGTTAACATGGCTCTAATGGCAGATATCATGGGTTCGATAAAGGAACCTACCACCATTGAAGAAGCCATTGATGATCCAGATTGGAGAGCGGCAATGCAGTCTGAGTATTATAGTATACTCAAAAATGATACATGGGATCTAGTCGACTTGCCGCCAAAGAAGAAGGTAATAGGTACTAAATGGATTTGGAAAGCTAAGTATAAAGCTGATGGAACATTAGAAAAGTATAAGGCACGATTAGTTGCACAGGGTTTTTCACAGATTGAAGGATTTGATGTTCAAGAAACTTTTGCACCAACAGCACGCATGACAACTATTCGGACGGTACTTGCAGTAGCTGCACAAAAGTCTTGGCCTATTTTCCCGATGGATGTCAAATCTGCATTTTTGAATGGTCACCTCAAGGAGGAGGTATATGTATCTCAACCACCAGGTTTTGAGGTGCCCAATTCAGAAAATAAAGTTTGCAGGTTGAAGAAAGCTTTGTATGGACTTAAGCAAGCTCCACGGGCTTGGTACCAACGAATTGATCATTTTTTCAAAAATATGGGTTTTGAAAGAAGTACTTCTGATGCTAACTTGTATGTAACGAAAAGGGATAGCAAGCTAGTTGTTGTCATTGTATATGTAGATGATTTGATCATTACAGGAGATCATCAGGAACTCATCAATCAAACTCGAATCAGCTTGGGAACTGAGTTTGAAATGACAGACTTAGGTCTACTCCATTTTTGTCTGGGAATTGAAGTATGGCAAAGGAAGGATGGCATTTTCATCTCGCAACAAAAATATTCCAAAGAAATTCTCAAGGCATTTGGAATGATGGACTGCAAACCAACTAGCACACCTATGGAGGTAAATCATAAGCTATCTATGGATGATAACATGCCTGATGTAGATGCTAAGAAGTATAGGAAGCTCGTTGGAAGTCAGACTAGACCAGACATTTGCTATGCTGTTGGAGTGTTAAGCAGGTTTTCCAACAAACCTAAGGAGAGTCACTGGAATGCTGGAATGCGAATTCTAAGGTACATTGCAGGAACCTTGGATTTTGGTATTTTGTATACCACAGGTGATACACTCCAAGGATATTGTGATTCAGATTGGGCTGGAGATTGTGATTCTAGAAAATCAGTTTCTAGATATTGTTTCTCACTTGGTTCAGGAATATTTTCTTGGGTAAGTAGGAAGCAACCAACTCTCGCACTCTCCTCCACTGAAGCAGAGTACAAAGCAGCTTGTTTTGCTTCTTGTGAGGCAGTCTGGTTAAGGAGAATTCTTGCAGATATAGGCTTTCCATCAAATATGCCAATTGTACTCAAGTGTGATAATCAAAGTTGTATGGCTATTGCAAAGAACCCAGTATTTCATGCTCGCACCAAGCACATAGAAGTACAGTACCATTACATTCGTGAGCTAATTGAAGATGAAATTGTGGAGCTAGAATATTGCCCAACAGAGGCAAATTGTGCTGACATATTCACTAAAGCACTTGGAAGAGAGCAGCTCAACAAGCATCTTCAACAGATGGGCATAGGACCGAGACCTACTTGATTTATCATCGGTAAACATTGAGGGGGGGTGTTAGAGTATGATCAATGTCTACCCCTCATGATTGTATGCACATTTTGTAAGGCCCCCTTTATGAGGAGAAGCCAAGCGTGCATTACCCAATTGATGGGAATCCCAACTTGAATGTTGGATGAAGGTCATATTGGACCATGTAAGATATTATAAGGAAAGGGAGTTACCAGGGTCCCCAATTGTGGGGTCCGGGGCAGCGGTGAGCAGCCCCGGCTGGGGGGTCCAAGGGGGCCAGCGGGCCCCCTGGCTGGGGGGTCCCAGGGGGCCAGCGGGCCCCCTGGTGGGGGTTCGGGGGCAACGCCCCCGGCGCGACGGTAAAGGGAATATTCCATGGAATATTCCCTGTCGGAGTCAGAAATCATTTATATTTGTTAGGTCGGTTCAACCAGTCTAAGCCGTGTATGGCAATTACGCGGGCGGTGGCCGCCCACGCTCTACCGCCCATGTATAGCCGTCCATGGCAGGCCACCCATGATCCTATATATACATGACTTCTGCACTACCTAAGACATTGAGTTGAGCCAGCATACCTCTACCTTGTATCTCCCTATCTAGAGTTGTCTAGATCACCATTTAAGCTCTACCTTGAGAGCGCACGGGTGGACAACGCCATCATCTTTGTACTTGCTGCTAGTAGAAAATTGTTGAGATTCTCCTATATCTGTTATCTTCTCTGCTATTGCTCCTGTGTTATATTGCGTAACTATTGTCTTACAGAGAGCTTAGAATCTAGATATCTTGCTTCATACCTATGGTTCCGAGTTGTGGGATATCTTGTATCATCCCTACGTGGGTGATCTTGTAATCAAAAATATAAATCCAAAATCTTGTCTACTCTAATCAGAGGGCACAAAGTGTTGCTCCCTTGACAATAGGCAGCTTCAAAAATTCTTATTATCATCAAAAATATTGTTATCTATCATTGTGATCTCAAAGTAGATACAGACAACTCTAATGTGTGTGTGTGTGTGTGTGTGTGTGTGTGTGTGTGTGTGTGTGTGTGTGTGTGTGTGGGGGGGGGGGGGGGGGGGGGGGGGGGGGGGGGGGGGGGGGGGGGGGGGGGGGGGGGGGGGGGGGGGGGGGGGGGGGGGGGGGGGGGGGGGGGGGGGGGGGGGGGGGGGGGGGGGGGGGGGGGGGGGGGGGGGGGGGGGGGGGGGGGGGGAGGGGGGGGGGGGGGGGGGGGGGGGGGGGGGGGGGGGGGGGGGGGGGGGGGGGGGGGGGGGGGGGGGGGGGGGGGGGGGGGGGGGGGGGGGGGGGGGGGGGGGGGGGGGGGGGGGGGGGGGGGGGGGGGGGGGGGGGGGGGGGGGGGGGGGGGGGGGGGGGGGGGGGGGGGGGGGG